>SNQJ01S0218013.1:0-15341 GCA_010110895.2 Picea sitchensis | reverse complement strand
CAATTTGATTATATAAAGTTGGATGAAATTACAATTTTCTATTATCTAAATTATATATTATATTTTTCAATCCATAAATATCTAAATTATATATTATATTTTTCAATTCATAAATATCTAAATTATATATTATATTTTTCAATCCATAAATAAATATTTTGAATGTTGAAAATTTTCTAGATTAAAAATACTTAAGCACTTAAATTTACAAATCCACCAATTTATAATTAGATTAAAAATAAAATTAAACAAATAATATAACTTAAAAAATAAAACTTAAACCATTTAAATTAAGACTTCATTTTTATTTACCAATGGAAGATCATAATAACCATGTTTAAAAGTTCAGTTATCACTTCCAAAATAATATGTAAAATTAAGTTGAATATAAACATAATCAGAATTTTAATGATTTACTTCCTAAATAAATAAGATGTACACTAATTCTTGGAAGATTGGTTAGTAATAATTTAAATGCTTAAAAAACAAATAGAAATACAAATTTATACTTAAAAAATATTAAAAAAATAAATATTTCTTGGTGTTTGCCACATTATACTCAATTTTTAATTTTTAGACAATTTGATTATATAAAGTTGGATGAAATTACAATTTTCTGCCTCTAAAATTATATTATATTTTTCAATCCATAAATATCTAAATTAAGGCCTTTCAATTCAGTTGATTGAAAATTATACATTACAACCATAAATAAAATATTGAACTTAAAAATTTTCTAGATTAAAAATACTTAAGCACTTAAATTTACAAATCCACCAATTTATAATTAGATTAAAAAATAAAATTAAACAAATAATATAACTTAAAAAATAAAACTTAAACCATTTAAATTAAGACTTCATTTTTATTTACCAATGGAAGACCATAATAACCATGTTTAAAATTTCAATTATCACCTCCAAAATAATATGTAAAATTAAGTTGAATATAAACATAATCAGAATTTTAATGATTTACTTCCTAAATAAATAAGATGTACACTAATTCTTGGAAGATTGGTTAGTAATAATTTAAATGCTTAAAACAAAAAAATACAAATCTATACCTAAAAATATTAAAAAAACAAATACTGTAAGGGTTTAGGGTTAAGATGCTTAAAATTCAAATAATTCAAATACAAGGCTTAAAGTTAAGACGTCTGTAAAGTGGCAGACATTCTACATAACATATATACACAAAATAATAATAAAAACAAAAAAATTATATAAAAAAAAAAAAAAAAAAAAAAAAAAAAAAAAAAAAAAAAAAAAATAAAAGAATAAAAATAATAATAAATAAATAAAATTTCATTTGTGTCGAGTTATATATATATATATATATATATATATATATATATATTGTGAATGCGTTTTAGAAATTTGGGAACTAACTTTATGAGTGTAAGTTTTTCTCAAATTTACTGAAACTCTTGAAGTTAGATGACAATAATATATATTAAAATATATAAAAATATTTTAGATTGTAATGATATTTTAGATTACAAAGTATAGAGATATTTATACATTTTAAATCTCATTTCAATAAAATTAAAGGTCAATAGAGGACAATGTTTCTCCTATTGCAACAACTTCAATATTGAAATACTAATTTAATTTGTTAATAATAATTACATGAATATATTTAACACAATAATAAAACTTTAATATCCATAAATATTCCAATAAAAAAACAAAATTGAAAATACACATACAATTTTAACATCTTTAAAATTAAACTTTACATATAAAAACTTCAAACATCTTTGTAAATTTGAAGCATTATTGTTTTCTTATTGAAAACAAAGTAGTACCACTCTTCTAATATGAAAATACAATAAAACCAAGGATACATTATTGATAATTTCATGTCTAGTTTGGGCTTGAAGAATAACACAAGCATTAAAATTTTTTCCATATCTAGAACCATAAAGTGAATATTATTAAGTTTTTTAATTAATTTAATTTTAAAATAATATTTAACTATGGTTTAGTCTTAGTTTCATAGTGATATTTTGAATAAATATAATGAAAATATTTGTAACAATGGAATAAATATAATCACATTTAATTCTAATATGTCTAATTTAAAGTTCTCTTTTTAGGAAACTTGTTTTCAAGCTCATATTTCCTTGATGTTGAAAATGGTTCCCATGCACTATTATATATATATATACATATATATATATATATATATATATATATATATATAACAACCATCCTAGATCTATTTAATTTAGCTTAGAATCTATCAATAGCCTAGAAGGATCAAATATATGGAGGTGCAAAAGTTTTTTTAGAATGCAGGAAAAGTTAAATATTTGCACCTCAAGTTCTAAAATTTAAAATGAATATATTTAAATTTAAATTAAAAAAAAAAAAAAAAAAAAAAAAAAAAAAAAAAAAAAAAAAAAAAAAAAAAATATATAATAAATTATAAAAATAAAATATTTGTTTCATTATATTTTTTTCTTCTTATATATATATATATATATATATATATATATATATATATATATATATATATATATATATACATATAATTCATTTTAAGGTTACACCAAGATAGACACCAAACAGGCATGAGACCCCTCCCTCTGGATTATATATACTTGAATGGTGGGTGTGATGGTTTTTTTTAATTTCAAGGAAAAATTGCCAAATATTTTTTAATTGGAGGTTAAAGGAAACCACTAATAATCAAGCAAAATACCTACTTTATTTTAAGAATATTATCAAATCTTTTAGTTATGGGTGATTCCATTCCTCTTATCATTAGGAAAAGGGCTATCTTAAGGTTTGATGCAAGTGATCCTCTTAACAAAGATGGGATTTCATATTTAGTTCTTTTCGACCTCTGGTTGAATTATTCTTTGACTATCCTTGTTAGTCTCTCATCCATTGTGCCTTCCAAACTCGAATTGATTTGGTGATTTATCCATAGGTTATTTTCTACAATGGATAATGACTCAATTACTGGGTGGTTTCATTTCACATTTTTTTCAATGCATGATAATCGAATTTATCTAACATGAAAGACCCACATGCACACAATCTATTGCTTATCACCATTCAACTTATTTACAATCCATTGCCTACCACCATTCAACTTATTTACAATCCATTGCCTACCACCATTCAACTTATTTACAGTCCATTGCCTACCACCATTCAACTTACAATCTATTGCCTACCACCATTCAACTTATTAGAGAAATGCACTTCAAATTGAAGACCTTTAGGTAGCAATTTCTCATCTCAATTATAGAGTTTCTTTCGAGCTCTAGAGTCAACTAATTGTTTAATGATTGATGGATTATTGCAATAACAAGTCAAAATATATTATTTAAATAATTAAGATAAATGTGATACACTTATTTTTGCAAAACCCTAGATATATATTTAAGTATTTAGTTTATTTTTCTTTAATTAATATTTTTCTTTCTTTTAATTAGTTTATTTTTTCTTTAATTAATAATTTTCTTTTTTCTTTTTAATTAAAATTGGATCTTCAGAAGGAATACAATTGCATCAATTGGGACCTGTTAATGATGATTTTAATTAGATTGGTCTGGGCATCGACATGACCAATTGGATAATGAGTTGTATCATTTTTTCATCCTTTGATGTTTTATTAAATGCGGAGGCCACTGTTTTTTTCAAAAGCAGAAGAGGACTTCACCAAGGTTTCCTACTCTTAAGTATTATTTATACTGTTCAAGAGGCTCATTATTCTTCTAAAAGAGAGTCAAAGCAATGGCTTGCTGACAGGTATTATAGTATCCAGAACTATAAAAATTCTACACATTTTGTTTGTAGATGATGTTGTTATTTTGTCAAATGATACATTAAATGAATGGTGGGAGATAGACAATATTTTTAAACTTTTCTATTTAGCGTCTAGTTTAAAGGTAAATATACAAAAATCGACGGTGCTCCAAGGAAGGTCTTTTGAATCAGGAGTTGGATCCTTTCAAGCGTTTCTTGCCTTTCAATTTCTCTGATCTTTCTATTGGTTTCAAATATCTTGGGTATCATTTGAAACCAGGGATGCAACGAATCGAAGACTGGAACCGATGCTTTAGAAGATTGAAAAGAAGATTGGGAATTGGTGTTACAGATGGTTGACATTGGGAGGACGCCTTACTCTTCTGACATCTATTTTAGAATGCAAGCCAATATATTGGATTCCCTTTGAGATCATTCCAAATATTGTTTTAAATAATTTGAGAAGGATTATGTTCAATTTCCCATCGAAAGGGAACAACGATACAAAATCCTTTCATCTGTGTAAATGGGAAAGTCTAACATTGCCAAAGAATTATGGAGGGTGGGGATTGAGGAATTTATTCGACTTCAACAAGGATTTGGCAGAAAAATACCTCTGGCGAGTCCTAAGGTATGAGGGTAGATTGAATAAAGTTATAATTGATAAATATTTACCTCACACTACGATCAAAAATTGGTTTAGGGTACCATATTTCTTCTATATTTTGGCATCCAGATTCTAGAAAGGACTCCTGAAGGAAATCCACTTGATTACACATTGTCTAAGATTGTCACCGGGATCAAGTCATATCATTGAGATTGGTAGAGATAACATCCTGGGCATGGGTGAAAAGTCTTTCCTATCTTCATCTCTTATTTCTGCATTAAAAAATCAGAATATCACTTCACTTCATCAGGCGAGAAGGTTCATGGACAACCATTCTACATCTTTGTGGTCTTCTAGTGCGGAGTTAGGACTTACTGTTGCATTGGGAATGGAGTGGACTATATTCCAGACAAACCTCGTTGACTCGGGGGCCTACATCCAAGATTTAGAAGACATCCGGCTTGGATCGCAGACACCCACATTACCATCAAGCATAAATATTTATCAAACAACTTCTCAACACAGAATTAAAAAGGTTATTATGGGATGGAGGGAAATCATTTTGGAATGGAACCTTCAGTCAAGATAAAGTGTTTTATCCGTTAGCCACCGAACAAAATCTTGACCTGGGAAAATCTAAATGTTGGAGGTTGGGAAGGACCGTCGTGGTGTTATCTCTGCAAGCAAGAAATTGAAAACACGGATCATCTCTTTATTCACCGTGTCTTTACGAAATAAATATGGGAAAGATTGGCATTGCTTCTAAAATTCAAAATGTGCTAGAAGGGGAATAACATAAATGATTGTATGAATTCATGGGTTAGTGATAAATCGGTTCCAATATTGGTTGCAGCGCATACTTGCTGGTTCATATGGATAGAAAGGAATTTATCTATCTTTGAAGAAAATATCCCTTCATTACACTCAGTGATTCTAAAGATATTAGGCCTCTATAATAATGGATAGAAAGTTCAAAAATCTCTGCTCATCCACACTATTTCGATCCAAACAAAAGAAAATTATATCACAACTTGGTTCGATGGAGCTGCCCAAATGGATGGTAAAAATTGTGGAGTTGGAGGCATCATAAAGACCCCAAATATGATAGTATATAAATGGATATTTAATTATGGCAGAGACACAAATAACAGAGAAAAATTATTGGGTGTATGGGAGTCTCTCAGATTGGCACTACATCTTTCCTTTTTGAGAATCCAAATCCTGGGGGATTCTAAAGTCATCATTGATTGGCTCAATGACAGAGCTAGACTCCAATCAAACTCTATGGAGGGATGGAAGGACATAATAAAGGTTTTAATAAAATCCTTTCAAGATATTAGTTTTGATCACGTCTATAGAGAGTTTAACATCGAAGAAGATTATCTCGCAAAGATGGCTCTGCAGGAACCAATTGGTAGGATCTCATATTGGATGGCTTTGCTTCTACCATATACATGCTTCCCACATAACCTCTTTTGGGTGTGGTAGTCCTAATGAACTTTCCATCTCATCCATCATCTGCCCCATGATCTCCCATGTTTTCGGATTCATTCAAAGAAGATTGCCGGAACATATTCTAACTTCGTCATGAATGTGGTATCTTTATGATCTTTGACACATAGTGTAGAATCTTTGATTGACCCATGTGCCTTATTCCATCCATCATGCAACTACTAATGTTCATGTAAAATCGATGTGAGAAGATGACTGATCTGTGTGAACATGCAACTGACCAAAAATTTTGGGTTCCAACAGTCTCCAACACTATTACTTGCTCATCCTTGAGCCAATGGTCTTTCCATGGTGTGTGATGGAGGAAACAAATGGAGTTGTCTTTATGAGTTCCTGGAGGAAATATTAGAATTTTTTATCAATTTCGTACAAGGTGGGGTGTAGTTGTTGAGTGAGATGAACCACTTGATTTGTATTAGCGGCTGTGACCTAGGGATTCTGAAGTTCAATATGCTCCATTTTCTTGAGCATAGGGGAATCTATGACCTGTTCTACTACAAGATGCATGTAGAATATTTGGGCCTTGTCGGCCACTTCATTGGTTGTCCTAGAGATAGTTTGTTTTTCCTCCTGAGTGACAATGATCTCTCTTGTCTTGTTGGTGATGGTTGTTATCGTGACTTGGAATTCTCTTGGGGGTAAGGAAGTCAAGTTTCTCTTCTATTGTCTGACCTTTGTTTCAGCAATTTGGATCAATTCATCAATGGAGTTAATATCCAAGGGATTCTGGAGGTGATTCTAGAGCATAAAATTGTATTGAACCAATCCCAAAAAATATTTTAGTCATTCCTAGCCATGTTGGAATGCTTCCTCGGGTGTCACAATCTTCTGTTGTAATTCAATATTTGCGGGTGTGGACTGTTGGATCCTAGTGTGATGCTTGATGTTCTATGACTTCAATACATGAAAACATGCTTTAACTGTGTCTAGTTTCTAAGATGGGGAGACTTCCAGGGCCTCATCTGTTATGTTGGGTAGTTGGGTGTATAGTTCATCGACTCTGCTCATGATTTTTGTGTGGGTGGTAACGCTTCCCACTTGTTGAGATCTTGTTTATGAGTGCATCGATACTTTTGCATCTTATATCATTTTCAAGGCTTGATGAGCATGTACCTCTTGTTGATAGTGCATGTGAACTTGATTATGCACAACGATTTCTAGTTGATGTTGTTGAAGTTTCTCATGATATAGACTAAGTTTCTGGTGTTTTTATCCTAGTTCTAAATTAGGTTGCTAATGTATTTTTGCACGGTCTAGGTGGAGACAAAAAATTAATCGATTCCCACAATAGCCGTGTTAAATGTAACGACCATTGACGGGCCAAATTTCAATGCCTGCCCTTGACTGTTAGTGCTGGGAGCATGCTCTTACGGCTCGAGGGGAGTGTCGTTAGAGGGAAAATAACCAACAAGATGGTGATAAAGTTATTTGATGTTTCTTGTATCCTCCCTCTGAATCTTTTTTTGTAAAACCAATTGACCTATGAGTTCCTTGAAAAGAGTCAAAATATCAGGCGTAAGTTGTCCTCGTTCCTATGTTGCAATGTTAGTGGCCAACCCTATGGTCTAGCTAGTCCATTGTCTTTTTGTAATGGAATTTATGGGCCATAAAGATATATGCACACTCTTTTTTGGGATTGATTCAATAATAGGGTTAGCATGGATGTCCAAAAAGGATGTTGTAACGTACCCATTACTAGCAACTCAACAAAATTGCTCTGATACCATTTTGTAACGCACCCAACAATTCGGGATGGGTCACGCCATGCAAACATATCTCTTTTACCACTCTAATACCATAAAATATACTAACATGTTCTGCATATGAAAAAAGTTAAGTAGAATAATAACAAATATACAACACACAATTTATACATATAGACAATAGAAATTCCATAACAGAACATCACAATTCATAACATAGGATTTTCACAAACACATAAAGAGACTTATCTTTAGTGAATTAAACAACAACACCATGCAAACTCCTTAATGCCCTCCCATCCATAGACCAAACTACTCATATTCTCAACAATGGGTCACCAGCTAGGATAAATCCTGAAAAGGAGGTTCTAAGCCAGTCTAAGGTTTGATTGAAAACAATAATTCTCAAGCTCAGGTGCCTACCTTATCAACCAAAATACAATCTCTCATTCCCCAAATGCCTATCAAAACCCCTAGGAAACATTCCTCCTCTTTCTAAATAAATTCCCTTCATGTCTCCACTTCCCTTCCGCCAGGCTTCAAAATAGGTCGGACACAAGTCTCAGAGCTTTGTAGCCACAACTTGGACTCTAGAAACCGACCTACATTCCATCATGTCCCACATTCTTGTCCCATCATAGGAAGTGTGCTCCTTCTTTGCTCAACATTCCCTCTCGGGGCTTCCCCACTTCCCTTCCTGTGGCTTCCAACAACAAGCTCTAACAATGAGTCTGTATTCCCAGAGCTACCACTGGCACCTTGGGAATTAATTCCTACTATATCTCTCACCTCCAGTGAATTCTCATGGACCTAAAAACCCACCTCTTCAACCACACCTAACAACTCACTCTTTGACCTGCAACAAAATCAGGTACGAGTACAGATGGTAACATGGATGGGTGAAAGATGGTAAGAATCATGAATCAATAATAGTCTGATGATCACAAATTACATTATATCCCTAAATACATATATTCATGTATCCTTTAAGACACATGGCACCTAAGGGACTCCCTTTTCCCACTTGTTGTTCATTTCCTTCCCTCGTGAACTTAGGATAACATAAAGTTATACCAATACTTTATACTTTAGTAATAATAATATAATATTCCTTTGGGATTGCCCTCAATCTTAGCCACTTATTAGACTCTTATCCCCCTTTCCAATCCTAGTGGAAATAAGGCCCCCATCTCTAGTGTGGAAGGCCAACAACAACATGTAATTTATTAAAATAATGAGGTTTACATATTACAATAATAGGCATGATGACCTTTTAGCCAACCAAAATTCCATCCTAATAGGCACATAGGTAATTTGTCATATAATATCCTCGCTCACCATCCTATGTGTTAAATTAAATATCGGGGTTTGGCCTAGGGGTATTAAATTCCCCTCCCCTTATTTATGCATTGTTTTCAATGTAGTATAGACACATATACTATCAAAACTTACAAAGACTTAAAAAATATGTGGGTATTCATCTACCCAGAGATCGGGATCTCCATGATCCAAAGTTGAACCTTTAGACTCAGTAATAGGTCCACGGACTTTCACCCTATAGTTTATCTTTGAGTCGCTTTTGATTCTCCTACCAATATGCAACCCATTGAAATGGAAAGTCTCTTTTGTGTTCCACCTGTATCACATTCTAATCAATGACATTATTAGCATCACGTACATACTTTTCAAGAAATGATACATGGAATACATTATGAATACACAATTATGCAGGTAAGGAAAGTATGTATTCTACAGGATCAATCCTCTCCAGTATTTCAAATGATCCACAATAACAACGAGTCTCTAGATTTGAATTATTTCCAACTTCGTGGAACTTCTTTTGATTTTAATTCTGAAGAACACATTGTCACCCACTTGAACTCTGAGTTCTACTTTATCAACATAACTTTTTTTTCCTGATTCCACCCGACGATTGCATTGGAAATTTGTTGGAAAAGGTGGCATGATTATTGTTGGGTAAATGTCTCAATGGATGACATACTCATCGGTCATCTAAGAAAAAGGATGAATTTAAAAATATTTATCAAAGCACCCATTTTTGGACCAACTCGGTGACTCTATTGGCCCGAATCACCCGATAACCAATTTTTCAAAGATCAAAGAGTTTTAAGCTTATGTTGTTTGGTCGATTGTTTCTTGAGGGTACTAATGTCAAATTTGGGTTCAACAAGCTTCATTTCCTTTCTCAAAAAATCAACAAACTCAAAATTAGAAAAAAATCAAATAAACTACAAACCAAACATTTTAGGTTGATGATACAAAGGAACCAGGAAAATTAAAAAGTGGTACCCCAAAATTCCCAGAAATTCTAAGGGTGTGTTGAGGATTAATGTGTCCATCTAATTCAAGGGAATCATAAATCAAGAATCTTTTGAGACGTTTTGAGACCCCTTCCACTCCTTTCCTACCATTCCACCAAGTAGGGATGATTTTAGGAGGTTCTAGATCCACCAGATGAAAGGACTGTAGGAGATGGGATAAAAAATACCTTAAAGGGTCCCTATGAGGGTGACCACCCTCAATTTCTTGAAAAGAGAGATATAATTTGATATCACCCTCCAAAATGTGATTTCCAATAGAAAGAGACCCTGAAGAAGACAAGCCTTGGCATACGGGTTTTTTTTCTACACAAGGGTCATAAAGGTTGATGAACTTGAACGAGGCATCCCAATCCCGAGTTTCCAAATCCACGAGAATACCAGAGGATAGAAGCAAGGTAAATAAAGATTTAATATTCGAGCTTTGGACTGAAAGGAGATTTCCCAATAGACCATCTGAATACAATGTACAAAATGACTAGTCCTTAATCCAAGGGAAGAGAAATCCACTACTTTGGAGCTCACAAACATAGTTTCTTGCAACATAATTACATAATGAGAGAAGGATTTGACAAGCCTTTTGAAGGATAGTAACTTGGGGATACCCCAAACTCCATGCATTTTTAAAGACATGCATATCATGATTCAACACTAGAGATCAAATTCCTTTCTCTAAGGGCATGAATGAGTGTGACATGTTTTCCACATTTAATATCATTTTTTTCTTAAAGTTGTGGCAACAAAAGGCAGTACTTTCGACCAACCTTAGAACCTTGATTCTTATCCAGGACTAGGACGTTGTTGATAACTCCATCATTTTTTAGATTCTATCTAGGTTGAAGAAGATATCCAGAAGAACCTAAAGAGGAGGATTGACATTTTTTCCTAGAATATTTCTAGGCTTTGAGTTGACCCATGTTGTGTCCCCCTTTCCTTTTTCTTATGCAATGTATGGGTGATGAATAAATGGGTACAAAATCGAACTCAAGAACGAACTCGAATAATGACAAAGAGACATCTGACATTGAAGGATTGGGGTTAGCACAAAACCTTTCTTTCTCAAGCTTACACTGAGACTGTGGATTAATAACCTTCCTAAAGGGAGGGCGCACCATTTCCACCATGTTTCCAACATTCATAAAAGACTTACCAAGAGGAGCATCCAGTGCAACTAAGGGAGAGGGGTTTTCCACCACCTTTGAATTCGAAGCATCCAAGGCCTTATCAGAGAGCTTGACCTTCGATCTATCCTTGTATGGTCACAAACCCTTTAATAACTTGAGGAGATTCGTATGATGAAACATATTATATATCATTTTGGGATTAATTGTATAGAGTAAGTCATTAATCTATGGCCCATATCCATGAGTGCATTAGTGACAACCGACCAATAATTTTCATGATTTGAATAGTCCACTTAGCACCATTGCATTGGTTGGAGTCTGATTGTAAGGTGAAGAAGTGGGATTGGAAACCAGTGAAATGAATCACATAGCATCAATCATCACCTTATGAGGATTGCACTTTCTAACCAAGACTTTCTAGGTGTTCACCCATCCCAAGACTCCTAGCTCAAGTGTGCTTAACTATGGAGTTTTCCTCACTATCAAGCTGACTTATCTTTCTACCCCATTTGAAAAAAACCTTATCAAGTATTGTGCCTCATGAACTATTCAATTAGAGCTCCTCTACCTTTTATTTAAGCATCTAGGGGCTTCCATAGTGCAAATATATTAAATATCATTTTTGAATAACTAGAGTAAGTCATTAATATATATGACCCATATCCATGAGGCTACCACACAACTCAATAATTTCGGGGATTTAAATAGTCCACTTAGCACTCATTGCACTTGGTTATGCTCATGGGGTGAAGAAGTGGGATTGAACCAGTGAAATGAATTTCATAACATCAATCATCACTTTCGAGGCTTGCATGCCTCCTTAGGTTTCCACATTGTTTTGAAGGAGGGCCTTAACCTTAAGGAACTGGTACAACTATCTAGGGTATGTTCAACTTCATGGAACCCATAACACCTGAACGCAATGTGTCAATAGTCTATATGTTGAACCCAAGAAATATTCCCAAGGAGTAGGTCAATTTATTTTAGAAGGCCTTTATGTAGGTCTACCTCCACCTATACCCATGCCCATGGTCGATGCGACTTGGTATTCTGATAGCTTGATAAAGCATCCCACTTTTTCCCAATAAATTCCAAAACTCTTTTATTATAGAAAACCAAAGGGAGAGTGGGAAGAATTACCCAAAATGTCATAGAGTTTAGAGGTTTTCATCTGGGGTTGAGGTTGACTCTCCACTCTTGGAGAACCAATCTAGATGGTCTCCATCTCCAGTCCTGACTACAAATTCAGCACCGATCTTTGGGATTTATAAACAGAAAACAAATCCAACCCCTCACCACAATATGAAAAAATAGTTGATAACCAAGCAAGGGAACCCACAAGTCTTCCAATCAAATCCTTAAAGTTTCGGGTGAAAATGATTTCCCATAAAAGTGACCAACAAAAAGTTTTCCCAAAAAATTTGGGATGTCATCCAAAGAAACATCCTCTCTTACCAACTTTCTTTCTTTCTCTTACTGAGAGAAAAGACACTTGCATATTTTCTTCATTTGAGGGTCTTCAATGCGAGCATAATCCTAAGCAAGAGGTTGGGAAAAAGGAAGAACACGGCTATAGGGATCCAAACTAGGAGAGGAGGATGAAGGGATACCTTTAGACTGTAGGAACTAATCATTCAATTGACCAATCAATGGAACATTAACCATATCATTTTCATAGATGGGGGAGTTGGATTTGTCACATTGGCATGAAGGATTGTTGATTCATTGGATGAGTTACCTCCCTCTGCTATGTTTCTTATCTTGATCAACAAGATAGGTTTCCTCAAGGGAGTGAGCCCTCCTTTTCTTCTGAGTGGCGATGAATTTAGTTTCAAATACCAAGATATCATGTGATTCGATTTTGTCCTCACCATAATTAAGAATGTTAGCTTCCATAACTACCACAATCAATCCAATGAAAATGGTCTTGTCATACCACCACCAAAAATACAAAAATCCACAAAAACCTTACTCCATCTCTCTTCTTTTATGGCCACACCATAGACCCAAAAATCACATACCCTAAAATTGCAAGCCTAGAATCCGCTCAAACCTAAAAAAATGTAAACCCCAAAGCCATATTCCAAGTCTTGGACTTAATACAATTAATTCACATGTTGAACTTAGATAAATCAATGTTGAGATCCTTCCTAGAGGTGTAATGGAGGACTAATGGGCCCATTAGAGTAATAATAGTGGAGACCATTCAATGGGTAGACTAGTAAGAGGCTTACTAAATACCTTATTAATACTTAATAGGGAATCTGAACTCATTAAGAACTGAATACTAACTTGATGTTTACAAAGTAGCTAGAAATGCAATTCTACTTAAATCATTTATAAAAAATAGAGTTGACTCAAAATAAAAATAAAAACTTAACTATAAACAACTAAAAATAATTACGATCTACAAATTAAAGATAATTATCAAATAATTACATCAACATTATGTAAAAAAAAACCATGAATAATTCAATAGAAAATATTGATAATATGTAGCAACCAACTATTAATAATAAAATGATAAACTATAAAACAATATTGTAAAACTAACTAATAAACAATTAACAAATTAACACCTTTCCTCCTTAAAATGGGCCCTTCCTATGTAGAGAAAGAAACTAGAACAATTTTAGTAGCTAAATTTTAACTCCCAGCTAAAGAATATTTTTGCTAATTTATGAAACTATGAAAAACTTAAAAACAAAAATGGAGCAAATTGAATTATATATTAACAAAATATTTATAAAACATATGTAAATTACTTTTATAAGAATTTATATTAACAACTAATTTAAACTCCATTAACTATTAACTATAGCATGTTTGAGAATCAATATTCTCAAACTACTAAAAAACAAACTCCGAGATAACAATGAAAAAGTAACCGATATCGGTTTGCTAAAATCTATCGTTTAAAGAAGGAAGAATCTTTAACTGAAACTAATTGATGCTATCATTAATTGGAGAGAGGAATAGTGTGTTCATGTGTCACCACCAACCCGGCCCCACACCCTGACATTTTTATTTTAAATATTAATATTTATATTTAAGTATTATATTCATTTATATACCATTATTGTATTGTATAGAGAGAAGTAAAATATATTTTACAATTTAATGTATTTGTTTCTATCTCAAGAGTCAAATGTTTTAAATTTATGATAATTACAGTCACATTAAATTATTTAATATATATTTTATAAAAAGTAAAATAAGAAAAATATTTATTTAAAAATATACGTTATTTGGAAAATTGTTTTTAGCTCATATTCATTTATGCAAATATTAATATTGTCATCTTAGTTCATCATTAAATAATTTAAAATTCTTTAAATATTGTGTGTTGGAAATGTGTGTAAAATTTTATATGTTTAATGGAAGATTACATATTTACAAAGTTTTTAAAATAATTTATAGTTTTAATGATCTCGATATAATTTCATAAAATGTAAATAAATGTGAGAAATGTGTGATTTAAGTTTTAATTATTAAATTGAAGTGGTTTTTTTTTCACAACAAAGAAGTTTTATATATCAAAATTGATGTTTTGTTTGAGTTGATATAAAAAATTATGGCTATTATTTCTAGTTTAGATCAATCTTCAACCAAAATCTATGAAGTACTAAGAGAGATCAAATTTCTTTAAGTATCAATTTTTTTTATCATTGCATTACGTTTTAATTCTAATTTCATTAATTTCAATGGCTCATAAATTTCACTTCAATGTTTTCAAAATGAAATGTTTATTGAATCCACTTTAACATGTATTTTTAAAGAATCCACTTTATTTTTATTATTATTATTTTTAAAATTAGATGACTTTGATTTCTCTTAAACCTAGCATCATTCTTCCTTACATAAAATTGTAAAATTATTGATGACGTGAAAGTGAGAGATGGGTCACAAAATTAAGAGGAAACGAGCTGTCATTAATCGAAGTCCATTTATTTTTAAATTCACGATGAACAGCAAAGGCCTCGAGACACTACGAATGTTTCAAAGTAATACCATGAATGTCTTGCATCATGAAAATATGAATTTCTTATGCTGTCCTGGATTATGTTGAAGCTATTTGCTGTGCCGGAAAGAGGATGCCCTCTATTCGATCCAGGAACTGCCATCAATGTAATTCAAGCTCAAATACGGTGCGACGTTAGCACTAGTACTGACTTTATTGGACCACGAAACTCGTTGTTGTTGTGCTGCTCCAGGCCCCGAACATTGGAACTCGCTATAATTCACAGTGCTGCACATACAGAGCGAATGATATTAGATCGAGATATGGCATT
>SNQJ01S0218011.1:0-15341 GCA_010110895.2 Picea sitchensis | reverse complement strand
TACACCAAAGTGAGCCTCTCTCCCCTAGGGTTTCATCCTTGAGGCCTTTCCATAGCAACACCTCAAGGTTTAACTCTCTTGTCCTTAGTATTTACCATTATCATTTTATCCTTCAGCTTTTGCGTCCTCCTTTTGACTCCATATACCTTAGGAACGCACTGATCTAAGGCCACATGTGTTGAGTAACTTGATCACACAACTTCCAATACCTTTGAACAAACCCTAACTGTACTAACCCTAGCCTACATATCCCTACTAACCCTAGTGTTGTCATCACCTTTCTTGTGCTATAAACACCTTTGTGCAGCTATTGTTTCACTTTTAAAGCAATTGAATGGTTGGTTAAGGCATTATCTATGAAATGTTATTTTGTTACATTGAATGCCAAGTTTCTTTAGCATTTATTGAGAAGTGATATTGTAATCATTGCTATTGTACAAACATTGACTTCGCCAATATTTATTGCTCAATTTCTTATTTATTAGAAAAAGTCATTGATTATATGAAGTACTAACCAACAAGTAAGCTTGCACATGTAGTTTAATTGTTGCTTTGTTCTTAGGTATGGATACTTTTTTGGTTACTACTTCCGCTTATCTTTATTGGCTATAAGCCAAAATTTCTGATTAGGTGGTGACTTGTGAGGGGTATTATTATCATTTAGCCTTTCTGAGCCCTTTGCCTTCTCAAAACCCCAGGTCACCGGGGATGTCTCTCTTGGGACTTACCTCCCTAAACAGAAAGAACCTTCCCATTGAGGTGATAGTGGGTGGGATTGGTTCAGTTATACCAGTTTGATCTCTTTTCATCCATATTTTATCCTAACTACAAACTGTGCAATAACGTATTGGCACCGTTGTCGGGGAACACTGAGTCAATTCTCCTCAAGACACACTTTTCGGTAAGCCTTGCCTCTAGAGTCTCTATTTTACAAGCTTACTTGGTGACTCCACTTAGGGTGTTTTCCTTGATCTTTTGATAGTTTCAAGAAAATTATCTGGCGACTCCACTGATGACGAAGCCAACTATGACTTCACAATGGGATCCAAGAAACTACAAGCCTTTAGACATGAGTAAAATCCTGGGGTACCCTAGACAAATGCCCCCGAAGTATGAAAAATGGCTCCCTAGATTCACTGGGGTTGATGGAGAAAGACCCGACTATCACATGAGCAATTTTTGGGATTTCTTTAAGTTCCACCCTGTCAGTGATGATGTTGAAGACTTGGTAATGAAGCTCTTCTCTTCCACTCTGCATGAAAATTCTATAAGATGGTATGATAATATTCCATCCACTAGCATCACATCTATGGACCAATTAGAATAAACCTTTCTCATGAGTTGGGGCATGAAATTGGAAGATATCCAATTATTAATTAAAGGAATCGAATACATAAGACAAAATGAGAATGATACTATCATGACTTTTTGGGTTAGGTTTCAGATGTTTCTATACCAGATTCCTAAAAGCCATTATCTTGAATAAAAGTACCTTGTGTATCTCTATACAAATGCACTCCTAGGGCATTTGAGCTTCCTCCTAAATAAAAAGGTTCAAAAAACACTCACGGAAGCCCATAACATGGCCATGCGAATTGAGGTAAATATTTCCTTGTCCAAAGGTAAACACTTTTCCTCTCTATGGACTAAAATCAATGATGATACCTCAGACACTCTGAGTTTAAAAAAACTAAATTCCCTTGAAGCCTTTACGGCTAATTCAAAAGAAAGAAGGGGACAAGTTTTCAACCAACAGAATGAAGACACGGTTGAGGAGATAGAACCTGAGAAAATTGATGAAGTATCAACCTATGCTCCTCCCTTTGATAAGGCCATCCATGAACCTTTCCTCCCTGCACACCAACAAGACAATGAGGTTAGTTTCTTTCCTTTTTAGGATGTTGATGATACCTTGTTCCATGATTCAGAGAGTGAAGGAGGAATGTAATCCTTTAAAGAAGTAGATCTTCCCTGTTGTACCATTGAAGATGAAGAGGCAGTTCATGAGAATGAAACAATAACACATGTTGAAGGCACCCAAGTCCTCAAATCTCCTGCACAAGAAGAAACATTAAGTTACCCTCCTCCCCAAGATTTTGATGATTCTCTACTTTATGATGAGGGAGATAAGGAGGAGATAAATGAGTCCTTGAACGTTTCAAATCCTACATGTTATGATACGGATAGTGACATGGTAGATAACATTGATGAGTTCATAATGTTGGGAGACATAGGTGGGATGTAGTTGGTTATGATATGGATCCCATCTATGACATCGAGAACCATTTCCAAGTATTTCCCTTACAATTATTAGATCAGGTTACTCTTGACCAGTGGCAATAAGGAGATGAGATTTTTGCCCATACTTTTCAAAAACCCAAGGATGACCTAGTACCTTGTTTTCTTGATGATTTTTAGTCTTACCTTGAGGGTTTTGATGAGTACTCCCCTGATCATTTGATTTCTTTCCATGAGGATGTTTATCAACCACCGTTGTGCTCAAGTCTTGATAGGAGTAGGGAACTTCTTTTCTAAAAGAGGGATCCTTGTGACAACTTTCCCCAGCCACCTCCGATTACTTTGCCTTGTTGTGTCTCTAGAGGTGTAGTTGGGGAGTATGTTTTTGATTTTGAGTTTCCTCTTGGGAAAACCCTAGAGTCCAATGGTTGGTTGAATATTACAAGTTTGAGTTTATCATCTCAGTTTTTCAACTTTCCTTTGAGAATTGACCAATCGTCTGATACATCCTTGTCAATCCCTTCCCAGACTTCAGAGTGTGAGAACGTCCTAGGTAGCCAGTTTCCAGACCTTTCGAGTCAATGTTTTGAACCTTCGACTTTTCGTGACCCCTTCTTCAAGTGGATTGAGTAGTTTCCTCAGAAATGAACTTGGCAGGATTTTATCCCTCCACCCGCCTCCATGAGTTATACTTTGTTATTTCCAATGATATGATATATGTTCTAACCCATGTTATTTTTGTGCTCAACTTATCATTGTTTTGGTTTATGATAAAGCACAAAGGCATGTATTGTGGGACATTGCTGGATCGGTTTCACTGGTCATTTGACTACACCTGACATCCAACCAACAGGTAAGTACAGATAAGTAGGTAGGCATTGGTGTTTTGCATTAATTGTACTATACCATTTTCATTGCATGTTAGAGTAGTTTGCTTTTTCAATTCCACACTATGATTGGTTATTTGGTCTTCTCTCTCTCTCTCTCTCTCCTTTGTTTGCTTGATCTCAATAGTAACTATTAGTAACTAATATATATATATATATATGTTGGGGTGAGATTACCACCCAATTTAGTTCTATGATTACTAATAATTAGCAATAACTGATTATAGAATATCTTGATGTTCTCATGCGCTCTATAGTTAACACATTTCCCCGAGTTGGAGCCATATGTTATACCCACTTTTAGGGATAACTAAGAGATTATGTCTCGAGAACTGCGAGGTCCCTAGACATAGATGCTGAGAGCCATATTGACTTAAGAGCATGGTCACGGAGGGCATGCTTTTCTCACTTCGGCGCCTCTACTTACTTTTCCGATTAGTAGCATCATGCGATCCTACATCGGCTTGGTATTGTGTCGATGGTTTTTCTCCATGAGGTAATGAGTGCGTGTATCATGGTGCTATGTGTCAGTCTAATCCTTAAAACCTTTGAATATGTGCATTTAATTCCTTTTATTTCTATTGAATGCTTGGATCTTATACTTGTTCACTGACATGGGGGGAATTGATTCCCTATGAAACGCAGTAACCGTGGGTTTTTGTTTCCATTGGAGTTTCTAAAAATCCATGGTAAGCTCCTTTCATATTACCACTTTTCATCTACTTCAGGTTCATCTACTCCATTTCATTTGTCCGGGCATTTGGGTTGGACAATAATTTGAGGGTTGCACCTTACCTAGTGTGAAGAAGAGGATGGAACAGTAAAAGCAATTTTGGAAAATATAAAGCCTATGAAACCTCCCGATTATTTACTTGGGATCACAGAAGCGATAAAGGATTCTCAGAAAGAAACAAGGGGACCCATAAAATAATAAAACAAGACTTAGTGAGGGGATAGGGGTTCTCATCACAAGCCAGCTCATTACGTCCATGGGTACCTATGATATGTGATACTAGCAACTAGTTACCACACCAAGTGTGACTCTTGGTTGCATGGCGAGAAGGAGTCTCATCGACTGACCCTTCTCATTTCTATGAAAGTACTTGTGGATAAAGCTTTCACCACCAGATCACCATGCTAAGGTAGTGTCCCTTGATTAGCTTCTTGAAGAAAAATAAGAATAAAAGAATAAAAGGCATGAATGGAAACTGCAGGTAGTGCATCAGGGATAGATCATAGGCTTGCCTTTTACAAAGGCACCCACAGTTAAGTCCTGCATTTCCCTTCTTTCACTATATCCCTTGTAGGGACATCCCTTATCCACATCACCCTTCGTAAAGCTAGATTTAGTCTTTTGAGAACTTCCCTTTTCAGTGGACACTAGCTAATAGGATGCAATACTTTCCCAAACTTTTATTGCAGGCTTGTATAATGTCCTTGATATTTTAACCAGGGTAATAGGGGTTTTATACACATGTTTAATAATATTGATGGTGAGATGTGATTGACATTACTATAATCCCTATGACTTATAGTAAGAGGAGGGTAACTGTGGTGTCAGGATCGTAACCGATGGACATGTACCATGTTAGACGAGTACACATGGGGAGATGATCCCGATTCGGACATCCATGGGGCTGAAGACACAGGATGAATAATTGAGACCCTAGAAGGGAGACACAGACAGGAGAGGAGTTTACACACTAGAGAAGAAGGACTGCAATTCACACCCTAACGAGGAGCTTGACCCTAGAGTTGTGCCCTTTTAGATTAGAGCAGCGTTAGCCTTATAAAGCCTAGGGCGTCAAAGGTTCATGAAGTCATCCTTTCATCATGAGCGTTTTGGTAGATGGACATGGTAGTTTGGCACATGTGGCGGAACTAAGAAGTCCAAGGAGACTAGCACGTTTTAGCTAGGAAGTTTGCATTTTCCCTCAAGGAATAGCGTCACCCTATAAAGGAGTGAAATCACTTCTATTTCTTGAGATTAGGGTTTTAATTTAAACATTTTAATGTAAAAATAATATGATTTTGAAGTATTTTGTATGTCGACCTTTTATGACCCTAGGAGGTAAATTAGGATCATTGTATTGTATAAATTGGGGTTTTATGCATTTTTTGGATCATCTTTTCCTCACTCATTAGTGAGGTCTGAAATTCATTATCTTTGGGAGCTATTGGCTGAAATTGTTTAGGTTCAATTGTTGAAGGAAGACATTTTTGGACTTGGATTAACATTTTTTCATTTCTCTTGGTGGAAGGTAGTACAACTGGGTTTGCTATATGATTTCTTGGTTAAATGTAAAGTAGAATTTAAATTTTTTTAATTAGATGGTTTTAGTATTGTTTTTCTTGCATTTATGGTTATGATTTGTTGAATTAAATCCTAGGTGACAAGCACACATTGAAGGTCCTTGTCTCATATTCTAAGGTTTTAAGCCATTTATTTCTTTGAGAAATTGAGATAGAGCCTTGCCTTAGCAACACACTCTATTCTTTCTTTCTAGCCCTTGTTGAGGAGGATTGAGCCTTGCCATAGAACCACTCCATCCATCTTCTTCCATGCTAGTGGTTTTTCTTATTTGTTGAGCTAATAAGGAGAAAACACATCAAGGCCTAGTTCCCCTACACTCTGTGGTAGTAGATTTTCCCTAGGGTTTGCCTACATTAAAAGCCTTGCCTTAAAACATGTTGCTTGCAAACCCACTTGTCTTAGTTTTATGCAATATTTTGAGCTAGCCGATTTGCCATTTAAGATAAGGTAGGAGGAGAGAGCATTGAGGCCTAGTTCCCCTACACCAAAGTGATCCTCTCTCTCCTGGGGTTTCATCCTTGAGGCCTTACCATAATAACACCTCAAGGTTTAACCTTCTTTTCATAGTATTTACCAGTATCATTTGATCCTTCAGCTTTTGTGTCCTTCTTTTGACTCCATACCTAGGGCATGGCGATCCTAGGCCCATTTTGTAGTGTTGAGGCAGCAGTCATACTAGCACAATACCTTTGAATAAACCCTAACTGTACTTACCCTAGCCTACATAGCCCTACTAAACCTAGTGTTGTCGTCACCTTTCTTGTTCTATAAACACCTTTATTAGGCTATCATTTTACTTTAAAAGCAATTGAATGGTTGGTTAAGGCATTAAGTATGAAGTGTTAATTTGGTACATTGAATGCCAAGTTTCTTAAGCATTTATTGAGGTGATATTGTGTCGTTGCTTTGTGTACAGAGGCATTGACTTAGATCAATATTTATTTCTCAATTGATTATTATGAGAAAAGTCATTGATTATATGAGCTATTAACCAACAAGTAAGCTTGCACATGTAGTTTTATTGTTGCTTTGTTCGGGCATGGATACTTTTTGTTACTACTTAGGTTCAGCTTTGTGGATATAAGCGGACTTTCTGTTTGGTGGTGACTTTTGAGGGGGATTATTATCATTTTAGCCCAGCACTACGGGCCCTTTGCCTTCTCAAAGGCAACTGAAGTCTGGGGATGTCTCCCATAGACGCCCTACCTAAATAGAAAGTACCTTCCCATCGAGGTGATAGTTGGTGGGATTGGTTCAGTTACAACAATTTGATCTCTTGCACAATACATCTTTATCCTAACTACAAGCTGTGAGATAACATGAATAAACAAAGATTTCTATGAAATTCTTTCGTACTTGATCGACAGACAAAACTCTCAGATGATCTCATTGGAAGTCTGTGGTCACCCTTGAAGGTATGATGGACCAAGTAGCGTCGAGATGAAAGTGGAAGAGTCACGGAAATGCACCGCATTAGAATTCTACCGGTTCCTGCCCTCAAGGAGGAGGTAACAAAGTAGACAAAGAGAGGATGAAGGGGAAGAAAACAAAAAAGAATAGAGGGTGAAGTAACACACCTAAGATCCTTCTGATAGGGCCTTCAAGAAAGAAAGGTTTCTCAAAGAAACCCCCAGCCTTGAGAGAAGTCCGTGCCAATAAGCCCTTACGGACTATGCCACGGTGGATGACAGTAGACTCTTCATGTGACTATATGAGATGCCAGGAAATTTTGCCAGTGAAGTGAAACCAAACGTAGACAATGTGAAAGCGGGATCGAAGCGAGAAGCTCAAAGGGAATTTCATGGGCTCTTTATTCCGAGGCACAATGTCTGCATCATTTTGTCGGGGGCATAGAAATTGGAGATGAACCTACCACTTCATTAGGAATGAATATCACGGCGGAGGCTTGCCATTCCGGGTCCAAAGAAGAAAAGAGCATGCCAGAGGCATTAAAACAAGAAAGGAGTCCCTAGAGAACGCATTGGAGTTCTTGTGACAGAAAGGATGACCTCTAGGCGAAGAGTTTGCAAGGGAGAGGCGGATATAGAGAAAAGAACAAGCGCTTGCCGAGTGGGTGGAGTTAAAAGAAAAAATTACTGAGAGAACTTCTCTCTTTGTGTCGGGCACGACACATATGGAAGGAAACAAGCTGAGAAATCCAAGTGGGAATCTGGTTAAAACCATTCAACGTCAAAGAAAAGAGTAGAAGAACTAAGAATTACAAGCGATTATACGAGAACTCCACGAGTGCAGTTAGAGGGAAGAAAATGCGAGGCTGATCAGAAGAATCAAAACATTGGCCTTAGAATGAAAGAAGCTCAACAATCGAAGTGCAGACCTATGGCGGAGAACGAACTAAGGACATTAGAGTCTGACTCCGGGGAAGAAAAGCAACGAAGCAACAATGCAGACGCAGTTGAAGCTCTTGTCGGCCGGTCGAGAAGATGAAAGGTCCACAGAACATGTAGCGGTTCAATAACGAGGTCCAATACCATCCCGAGTAAAAGTCATGGGAAGTGACGGATACTTCGGTTGAGTACAGGGCTGAAAACACGAACACTTTTGAGGAGATTGAAGGACAAGGTGCACAACTGTAACAAGTTGCCACCATAGTGGAACAATGTTTGGAAAGGGACACATCCTTTGAGAAAATCATTCAGGAGCTACATTTGAGTAGGAGGCCGGTGAGAGCAACAATTTGAGGCGACTGAGCCAAGATTGATGCTGTAGTGGAATTCTGGGTCGGAGTGGCTTCGAGGTTGGAGTCCGCCGGTGAAGTGTTAAGGGGCCTATTGGCCCTCGACAGATTTTGGAGAACAGGTGCGTGTTTGACCAGCACTTGACGAGGTACGGTCAAGGAGTGCCCAGGCGAAGCAAAGATTTTGGGATCTTGCCCCCTTTCATGGGATTTTTGGGTTTAGGTTTTTATGTAATGGGAATGGGATGTGACCCATGGGTTTACCCATGACTTAGCCCCATTTGTAAAAATGTAAATAAGTATCAAGGCATTGTAAGAAGCATAAGATAAGAGAAGACCTAATTTGGCTTTGTGCAATATATGTAAATGTTGCTAAGTGTAATTAGTTGTAAAATGCGGCGCATACTATTTATTTGAAACTAGGATAGGGTACAAGTGATTGTAAGAAGAGCTCTATGCTATATGAACTAGGAAGGAGGATCACATGAGAAATGCAGCAGTCTCTTGTCCTATAGAGTTGATTTTTAGGCTTTCTGCATGTAAGAAGATTGAAATAAGATAATAAAGAGACAAGAGGTTGGTGGATGTGGCCCCATGTTGGGGTGAACCACATATATCTTATGTTGTGATTTCTTTGTGTTAATGATGCTTGATTTATGCTTAGTCTTTGAAAGATCTTTGTAATGTTAGATGTATTTGATGTAGTAGTTTAGTGCTTAATAACATGAATGGATGCTAGATATGTTTGATGCTAGGTGCTAAATGGTTAAATAATACTTGGATCTTGTTGGATATTGTGTTGTTATGTAATTAGGGTTTTACTGCTTGATGTTAATGAATGAAGACTAATGAATGTTAGTGCTAAGTGCTATATTAAGTATTACGATATGATGATCTATGTCCGACTAGGTTGCTGAACACTTGAGTCCCTACAGCCTTACTATATCTACCTCGGGTGAGACTAAATATGCTTGTGAGTGTTTCTGAAAGGGCGATAGTTAGGGTTTTATTGGTTCATTGTTGAAGCGTTGAAACCTAGGTATTCTGTGCCAACAAGTAAATAAAAATATCAAACATAATTGTAAGACATAATTGAACATATATGAGTAAACAAAAAAATATAAGACATAATTATGAAACAAACAAGACAAATGAGATGTTACCATGTCCAAAAGAATTATTCTAAACAAAATCATGAGAACCAATCATTGCCAGCACCATATGCTCCCTCTTTATTGACATCCCTTGGAGAGGAATTTTGTTGATAAAAACATTACCACCTGGGAGTAAGTAGATCACGAGCTCTAGAATGGTTAAAGCGTGGGCATAATGGAAACCACGAGGATTATGAGGTTCAACTTTAAAATGTGGCCATATTTCATCTATATTCTTAAATACAGATCCATTTGTAGGCATTCGAAAAACACCATCTTTACTTATGTTCTTTGCATGGTAATCCATAAATTGTGCTATGCTTTTGCACTTGAACAATATCCGCAAACATGGAATTATGGGAACATAACGAAGAACCTTGCAAGGCTGACTTTTGTTACTCGTCCCAGGTTCAATATCTACTAATTTGACATTTCATGCATTCTTATTTTGACATTTTCTCCATAATAGATGTGATCATCCGGGATATACATGATAACTTGATCTCCATTCAATATCTCATAATGGCATGTAGATATTGGTATGTGCGACTTTATAAAACATTTGATGATGGTAACATAAATTTACCTAACAATCCACAACATCAATCTTGGTTAATGTAAGAATATTAATCATTATGTGCATCCAAATTTTACAGGATGATCAACTAATAATAAAATAGGAAAAAGCCTTTATCATCATGGCTAAATGTGACGAACATATTACATACCTTAGAATATGTGACACAAGTGTTTGAGAAACCATTCATAACCTTTAAGTTCACTAGCAACAATACATTAGAGATAAGACTTGTTTTGAACCTTCCTTAAAAGAGGTTGTGTTGCCTTCTCAAGTAAAGGTATATCAAAAGCACCATCAAGCTGGTAGTAATAATCATCCATTCCATCATTATTAAATGTCTCGTTGATCAATATATTTGTCCCATCTTGTTCAATTGTGTTATTAGAATCATCTTCTTCCATGGATCATTAACTTGATCTTCAATATTCCTCCATGTTCCTAAACAGCTTGTACAACCACGTCTTCCTCCCGAGGAAATTGCACAAATTGTTCTTTATAATTACAGAAATCCAAGTAATATTGAGTGTATATAACAAATATTAAGCGTTACAAACACAAACATGTTATATAGGAGAGAAACAAAGACAACAAAGAAGAGACTAAAAATTAACTTAGGTGAGGCTGAGAAACAAGACAACAAATCAATGATGATGGAAGCTTGTGCAATTTATCAAGATGTTTCTGAATATGTTGAAAAATATAGAGAAATTGTTGCTAATGACATGTTGTAGAAAGAGAAACACTTTGCGAGATATATAAGTCACAACCAACAAAACAACATTAACATTAGCTTCATCATTGTGTCATATTATTCCTTGATTTCACTTGGAGACCACAAATTTTAAGTGGATGGCAACTTCCCCCAACCCAACTTGGAGACCACAATTTAATTTATAAGGGTTGGTGAGATTAGGATTAATGCATTATGGTCCCAGGTTAGAGGGTTAAGGGGTTAGGGTTTAAACTGGGGTAATTAGGGGTGAGTGATAGGGATACTTAATGGTTTAAGGGTTTATAAGGGATCAAGGGCTAATGGCTTAGGGTTTAACATGTTATTGGCCATCCAATGGTTAGGGGTACTTAGGAGTTGATATTCTATATGAATCAACAGCCTGAATAGAGAGAAACATAGACAACAAATCGATTGATGATGCTTGTGCAATTTATCAAGATGCTTATGAATATGTTGAAAAAATATAGGAAAAATGTTACTTTTCTTGATATGTAGAAAGAGAGACACTTTGTGGGATATATAGTCACAACCAACAAAAACAACTTATTCTTATTTCTCCTTCATCATTGTGTCATATTCTTTCTTGATTTTACTTGGAGACCACAAGTTTTAAGTGGATGGAAACTTCCCCTGGCCCAACTTGGTGATCACAATTTAATTTATAATGGGTTGAGAGATGAGGGATTAGGGGTTAACACGTTAGTGGCCCAAGGGTTAGGGTTAGGGTTTATATAGAATTGAGTAGGGGTCAGGGATATGGGTGCTCAATAGTTTAGGGGTTTATAAGGGTCAAGGGCTAAGGGCTTGGGAGTTAATAGGTTATTGGTCTTCCAAGGGTCAGAGGTACTTAGGATTTGGTATTCTATATCGAGCAATCATCTTAGGTGAGAGAGAGAAACAAATACAACAAATTAATGATGAATCTTATGCAATTTATCAATATGTTTATGAATATGTTGAAAAATATATGAAAAATGTTACTTTTCTTGACATGTAGAAAGAGACACTTTGTGAGATATATAGTCACAACCAATAAAAAACAACATATTATTTCTCTTTCCTGCATTATATTCATATTATTTCTTGATTTCACTTGGACCACTAATGTGTTAACCCCTAATCCCTAATCTCTCAACTCTTTATAAATTAAATTGTGGTCTCCAAGTTGGGTTGAGAGATGAGGGATTAATGGTTAACACAATATTGGTCCAAGGGTTATGGGTTAAGGTTTAAGTTAATGGGTTAGGGATAGGGGTACTTAATGTTTTAGGGGTTTATAAGGGTTCAAGGGCTACGATCTTAGGGGTTAACAAGTTATTGGTTGTCCAAGGGTTAGGAACACTTAGGAGTTAGTATTTTATATGGAGAAACCAACTTATCTGGTGAGAGTGAGAAACGAAGACAACAAATCAATGATGTTGCTTTTGCAATTTATCAAGATGATTATGAATATGTTGAAAATATAGGAAAAATGTTACTTTAATTGACATGTAGAAAGAGACAACCAGAAAAAATAACATATTCTTATTTTTCCTTCATCATTATGTTATATTCTTTCTTGATTTCCTTGGATCTGTTATCCCTAGATATCTAGGGATAACTAGGAGATCATGTCTGAGGCCCACATGGTCCTAGACATGGAGTCTGAGAGCAGATTGACTTGGTATGGCCTTGAGGGCCCACATCTTTCTTCTCCCTCGACCATGCCTCACCTTGTGTGCTAGCCTCCATCCTCTGGGGTCTGGACTTGCATCAGAGGGGCTCTTGCTCCATGAAGTGGTGGTCAGGTATCATGGTATATGTCATATTTGATATTCTCTTCTTATGTATGCATTAGATCTCTTTCATTCAGATAACTGCTTGGGACTTACACTAATCTACTTGACCATTGTTGGGGAGTAGTGAGAGTAGAATTATCTTAGCAAGTTGGTATTCATGGGTTTTGGTTAGCCACCAAAGGGGGTTTTGAAACATGGTCCTCCCACCATGTTGTCACTCTTACATCTTAAAAACCAGCTCATCATCCCATTCCCCTAGTCCCAGCCATTGGATGACCATCCAGGTGCCACTACTTGTCCTTCAATGGGAAGAAGGGGCTAAAGGCCAGGGGGTAAAAATTTGGTAAAAGATAAAAGCCATAGGAAATGAAAACCTAGAGATGCTTCACCCGAGGGATCCCAGAGAGGCAATAAAAAGCCTCTAGATGAAACTAAGGGACCCTAAAGAAAATGATAAATAAATAAATAGACCTAATGAGAGGATGGGAGGTCTCATCCGCAGTAGGCCATTATGTTCATAGGTATTTAGCGGTGCTGACATTGCCACCATCGGTCACCAAACCAGTAGGTGGCCTTTAGTTACATGGCCAAAGGAAAGGGGGTCTCATCACGAACCCAACCTTCTCATTTCACAGAAATACTAGTCTGGAACAGCTGCTATTAAACAGCCCACCAAGCTAAGGCAGTTTCCTCTTCGTCAAATCTTGTAGTAAAAATGCAAATAAAAGAAAGATAAGGCAATAAGGGCTTGGAAAAGTGCATCCTTGTGGGTACAACTTGCCTCCTACAAAGGCACCCATGACTGACCTTACTAGCCTAGAGTGTGATGACTAGACATCCCTAAAACCACATCACATCCTTTATACATGGTTTGAATGACCCTTTGAAACTTTCCATTTCTTGTGGGTATTAGCTAATAGGTTTGCCCTTTGGTTTCCTTAGCTTTATACAGTAGTGGGTGCAATGTGTGTCTTTGAGATCTTAGAATATTTGTTGGGGATGTTATGCATATATTTGATATTTTAATGATGATATATGATTTACATTGCTATGATACTGGGCCATTGAGCCCACGGAGAGTAGTCTTTGATGTCTTGAGGACCATGCGTGGACAGGTACAGAGGATCGATGCACATGGGGGAGATGATCAGCTCGGACCACCATGGGTAGAGAGTATCAGTGAATGGGCAATTGGGATAAGCCAGGCGGAGACTTGGGGTTAGTAGAGAAGAAGGGCCTTCCCTCATTTAGGCGTTTAAGCCCGAAAGACGACCTATGGGATCATCCCTTATACCCGTGAGATGAGACGTTAGCTTTGATAATCGAGGAACGTCACACCCAGCTTGGGCGATTTGGAGCATGTGGCGTCTTTGGCTTCTTTAGCACGTGGCGGAGTTCTGAGGGCTTGAGGAGGGCCAACGTCTTGCTTGATGGATGATGATTATACTTATGAGGGGCAACGTCTGCAAAGGGAACTGGCGTCTCATTATTAGCTCATGTTTAGCATTTTAGCATGTAAAAGTGATAAATGCTTAAGATATTGTAACAATGTTAGCCTTAGCCATTTATTTTATTGACCTATTTTTAGCAAATTAAAGGTCAAAGTATCATATAAATAGAGGATGTTTTGCCTCGATTTAATCATGACATAACTTGCTCTCTTGTGAGAGTGACACTTCTAATCTTTTGTCTTGGTCTTCTTCTCTTTGGAGTGTGGCGCAACTCTTTGGAAGGCTATTGTTTAGCAAGTGGTGCTCTTATTCATTGGAAGGTTTACAACTAGGCTTTGGATTTTGCTTTCTTCTTGATCTTGTAAGTGTTTTCATCAAAACTTCTTGAATGAATGGTTCTTTGATTTAACATTTGCATTTATTGTCATCTTGTTGTTGTGAAAGCAATCCTTGAAACCTAGAACCAACACCACAGTAGGTGGGTGGCTTCATGTCCCCATGAATAGAGCTTGTAGCCATTTTGATTTGAAGGAGTTTAGCCCTAGCCATAGCTACCTTTAGATTCTCTCTTGTGTGTGTTAGTTTAACTAAAATTAAGAAGAAGAAAGCGTCCTAAGGCCTGTTGATTTACCTAGGTTTACTTCTGAGGGTTTTGGAAAGCCTTATGGGCTCAGCACTTTTCACCCCTAGGTTTGTGCTTCTAAGCTAAGCCCGTTTTCCAAAGCAAGTCACGAGGGGAAAGGAGAGAGAGAGCTAGAGCCTAGCTTTAAGCTACCTAGGTAAGCCTTTACTTGGGGTTTAGGGTTTGTAGCCTTGCCATGGCAACACCATCAAACCCTAGCTCTCTTGTCTTTATGTTTGAGTTCTTCCTAAACCATGAGTCTCATCTCCATTGACTCCATTGGCCCAAAGACTAGGTACAAAACTCTTGTAGGCGTTTTTATACCTTAAACATTGACTCCATTAGCCCAAGGCACTAGTCTAGAAACTCTTGCTTGAGCTTTTTATGCCTTAAATTCTTTCAAACTACCTTTGAATTGCAACCCTAACTAACCTAGCGTCTAACCCTAGCTAGTTTTGAAACTAACCCTAATAAGGTGACGTCCTGGCTGATTTTAACCTTTGTTTGGATAGAAAGGTGCGACCTAGTCTCCTTATCATAGCCGTGGAGTTTTATTGCATTTTTGTTGGTTAAATTTGTCAAAACGTCAATCCTTGGCTAGCTAACCCGCAGACAACAAAATTTACATAGGTGACGTCATACCCTTTGATTTTCTTGTATATGCTCATAACGTTGTGACATTTTTCACCTATCTTGATTGACATTGAGTTATTGATTACACCTGTAAGCTTATTTAACAAAATGTTTTTGCTCTTTGTCTCTCTTTTGATCTATTGATTAAGGCTGACGTCATACCTAGTGTAGCAACAGTATATAGGTGACGCAACAACATTATATATGAGCCAAATTTGAAGTATTTATTGCATTGATATGTGATACAAGGATT
>SNQJ01S0218010.1:0-15341 GCA_010110895.2 Picea sitchensis | reverse complement strand
AAATCACACACTAGCAACTTTAAAAAATGACTCTGACACTTGTCTAAAAACCCTAAAAAAAATCTTTTTTATGACATCTTTTTATAATGAGAAAAAGCAAGCTAAGGGTAAGATTAATCCTAAGCTACTGACTGCTAAGACAGAGATTCAAACACTTGAGAGGTATAATTCTCATCAAGGGAAAGGATCATTGCCTTACCCTCAACAAAAACTATCCTGCACATGTACGCTACTGATAATCTAACAGCAAGCGTGTGAACGCGAGCTGTATAGAGAAAGAGGGTGTGTACACGCAGGCTGACCTTGTACAAGCCGCGTGTATCTCTAAACTCTGAGAAAAAATAAAAAAATAAAACCCAAAACAGGAAGAGACCACTGATATTGATAACCATGATCCCTTGAAGGCTTAGACACTCTTTTTAACAGAAAAAGCAAACAATGTAAGGAAAAAAAAAATTGTAAAACAAACCAATCACTAATTCCAGAAAGAATTCCAGAAAACCCCTAAGAATCACTAATTCTGACAGGGAAGAGGATGAATGCCTCCAAAATTCTCTGGAATCTACATGCTACTGCTACTTCTTCAGCTAGCGTTCACACACGGGCTGTAAGAGAGTAGGGCGCGGGTACACGCGTTCAGAACTCATGTAGGCCACGTGTACCTCTGTGGGTCCCGAAAAAACACAGTCAAGCAAATAACAAAGACAGTTGGTATAGGAAACCAGACTCTTTGCTAGCTTAGACTTTGTAGAAACTAAAAAGAATAGGCAAGAAAACCAGTCTTTTAAGCTACCCAAAAACAAATAAAATTCCTAGGAACCCTAGAGACTTCCCCAGTATGGTCGCCAATTCTGTTGTGAGGGAAATCTCCTTACGGACTAGCAAATAGGGTTATACTTTGCATGCAGATATGACCTAGAGAAAATCTACTTTCTACCTTCGTCCCCAGACTTAAATCCCATTTATTTTCAATAAATACATGGCCAGATCAACCTACCTTGTTCCAGGCATTCGATGTCGATCATCTTTCGCACTTGATCACTTGTTCACAGTTCTCCTTCCAAAGCTGACCTACATACAAGACAAGCAACAACTACACATGCATCTTACCTATAGACTAACGGTTTAGAGATTCAAACATGTACTTAACAAACTATGAATAACACATGAATTAGGATGGGAAAAGCATTTTCTTTATTACTTTGAATGAGTCAACTTACAAAAAGTCGAGACCGGCCACCGCTCTGCGAACCTGATCCTGGGCTCCTCTTCAACTGTCCTCCAACTTCTTTGCTTTGTATCTCTTCTGGAACAAGGATGGCTAAAGGGTTGGGACAATGGGAATATGCAAATGGGCAGAGTTTCTTTGCTATCTTTTTCCTCTTCCAAATGGGACCCCTAGCCCTTCTTTTATAGGCTAGAAGAAGCTAGGTATTTGTACGAACCCTCGGCCATTTATGGCCGGGTGTTTCAGTTAACTCACCCAAAGCTGTGTGTTTCGTCGACAACTTTCCTTTTTTAGTGTTTTTGTCGGTCCACGTGGGTTGGTTTAGGTCAGCTAGCGTGTACACGCGTGCAGTAATGGAGTAGGGTGAGTGGGCCTTTATAAAAGAGGTTTTTTAAAGAGTTGTTCAGCAGTGCTTTGGCAAAGAAGGGATCTGAGATGGCCTGATGCCAGGTAAGCATGTATAGTGCAATTTAGGGTTATAACACCCATGTGAGTGTGTTTCCCAGATTTCCAGTAGTGTATACTTTTTCAAGGTCGAGTTCTTGCACTTCCTCATCATGCTGTGAAGACCCAGTCTCCGCCTGTCGCTTGTCAGGGATCTAATTATTGAGCGGAATAGAGACTTCAGGCACAGACTTGTTACTTACTTTCTCATTGGTCATTAAATCATTGATTTCCTTTTGCGGGGATCCTTCCTTCGGCTCATCCAGTTCGAGATTGTCCTTTGGATTATCTGCTCCGGTTTCTGATGCATCGGGTCCCTTCATTTCGAGGCCACTTTCGGCTTATGTTTCCTTTTGTGGCACCTCTTGGGTTTGGACCTCAGGCTCAGGGGAAGAAATCTTCTCAAGTACCTTTTCTTCTTGGACACACACAGGGGTCCTTTGAGATACCTCCAGGCTCTCATCATCATTATATACATTTATGAACTCGGTCAGAGGTTTGGCGCACTTGTTTCTACTGACACTCGACCTGGATCTAGTTGAGTCATCACGCCTACCAGCGAATCGACTAGTGGTATTGTGGATTCAGGTTCATATAAATCGTTGATGTTACCAAGGTTTATGAAATCGGTGTCGCTTGGCTCCACTGGGCTTTCTTCTGGGTTATCATTCGGGGGGCTCGTCCATCTTACGAGGTCCGGTATATCCTGCATCCGCTTCATTAACAACTTGGGATGTTGATACATGAGTCCCCCCATCCCTTGTATAGATTGAACCTCAGAGAAACTCATGTCTTTTATCGGGGATACCTGGGAAACTTCTACTGCTTCGATGGATTCTTGAGGAGATTCTATCACTTTAACCGATTCAGATGCTATCCTTCCTTCTCTGGCCCTGAGGATTTATTGAGTCGATTGTTCCAATCCCATTATTTTATCCTACCAACTCATGGACTTGAACCTATTTGCTTTAGGATCAACCATCCTTGCCATCAACTCATCCCAGTATTGAGCGTTTTCGGTGAAAATTTCATCCTCAAACCGGTCATGGGCATAAGGCCAACGGGATGATACCTGTGATGCATGTTTCAGGACCAGACCTTTGGGATCGTCCTTGTGAAAATGACCAGTCTCGAATCGGAATTCCAATTGACTTAACCCTTATTGGTTGGCCTACGCAGTGTCCTTGACCATGTAGAAGCAAATATGAAACCCATAAGGTATGAAGGCTCACTTCTTGTCCTTTACTAAAGTGGCGTTGTAGCCTTGAAAAATGGTCTGATAACAAATTTCCCCTAATACTAGTCGATCGGGGACATATATAGGTAACATATGGGGTGCCCCTGTGGTGTCGTAAACCTTGATGTATGTCTCGCGCTCATCTAAATACCAGTGGCCTACTTTCAATACAACCTTTTTGGCCACATCTGACAGCCTTGGGCACTTTTTCTTGAATAACAAAGAATAAATGTGTGTGATTAATTGGTCACAAATGAGAGAATAGGATTTCTTGTACCTGTTTTCCCATAATATGCCAAAGTATACATGGACTGGGAGCTCAGATCTGTGCTAGCTTAAATTCATTCCATCAAAGACGTTATTGGCGCAAACGACGTCTAATAGATAAGAAGGCATGTAGAAGGAAGAGGTTTCTCCCTCTTTCGGCATCTAAGCTTGTCGTATGCAAGTGCTCAGTTGTTTGGAGATGACTACACCCCAGTTAAAACATGTTCCAAAAATGGCTACAGTATAAGCCAAAGGCATCCAAGCCTCTGAAAACCTGGCGTAATATTTCTCTCCATGCAATTGGTAGAGGAGGGCCATTAGATAGATGTAAGGCTCTCTCAAGTTGGTCGTCGGGTACCATCCAAAGGTCCGATTGCTGAAATTTTTATCCTCTCTCCACCAGGACACCATAATATTGCTGGTGTCATGCTTCAGATAGAAACTCAAAACAAAATCAATGTTCAAACGTTCCTCCGGCTCCCTGAGCTTGTAGTAATTCTGAACTTTCACTGGGAGGAAAACCCTGAAGCATCCGCCATTTTCGTCGCTAATTAAACACCTCTGTGCATCAGTGTGATCAATAAGCCATTTCAAGAGTTCGATCCAGGGGAATACCAAAGTCATGCTCGCCACCATGTGCAGATAAGCCTTGCGGACATTCGGGAGAACTTCATCGTTGAGACTTCTCATATCAGGATCGTTGTGCGGGGTATATTCGAGGAGTTCCTCCCACTTGATTTTCTTAAAAAGTTCTTCCCAGTGCAGGAATACTGTCTTGGTCCCAATGTTCGCCTCTGTGTCTCCAAAGGCCGAGGGCTAGATGAAATCCTTCTTGGTGGTTGTCTTGATGATGGGCACCATCTTTGGAGCAAATTCCAATTGCCTTGCAACTGTTGGGGAGGAACCTTCTCCCACCTCTGGTTCTTGTAGCTTTGGCGCTCTTGGAGATTTCCTGGTGGTGGGTTTCTTCGAAGGCATTGTTCCTACAACCGAAAATGATCCTTTAGGAATATGTACAGAGTAACGTTGGATGAAAACATATGAAATAAAGTGTAAAACACCCATAAGCTGGTACATACCTGTAATGCTTGCTAAAAAAAAAATTTAATACTCACTGGACCTTGGAAGCTTTTTCTAGATCGCTTGTCTTGCTCCTCTGGGTGCTCCGAACTTCTTTGCGCATAGAATAAGCTCATACACAATGAATCAAAAGAATATAACCTACCAGTCGTATCAACCATTTAATACGAATAATGGATGCAATTCAAAACAACCTACCACCAAATCTCTGCAAATAAATTCTACGTGGGTTGATGGCGAAGGCGCAGAGGGATATGCATTGTATCGGAAGGCTTAAACAATCCTTTTGATTTGCACACGAATTAGCAACTAATGCGCGATCCTGGAATTAATTAACCTTTTAAATGCGTTGTATCTAGCGTATCTTAGAGCTAAAACGTCCCATCACGTCGCATTTATTAGTGGGCAGGCCGGGAATCGGTGATATCCTTGTGTATGTTTACGTTGGTATCCTCCTAAGAAAACTTCCGACATCGACGGGTTTCAACGCACGATATTCATGTGGCAGAACTGGTTCGAGGTGCAACATGGATCTCAGGAGATAGTAACGACCTTAAGGAAAAATTGATTGTAAGTCTAGTCACTCATGCAACGACAGGTGGCAACTGAGGATAGGTAGTTTGATCGTACATCTCAGTCGGGGTCGGGTTTTTTAACAAAACACTTGTGTATTAAAATAAGCCTAGGATTTCCAATGCCGAAAGTTATCGGGGATAGTTCAAGTGTGTAGTTTCTTTGTGGGCTATCATCTTCGTAAATCCTCGATGCCAAAAACATTTCGAAAGTCGGTGATTGACGATATCATTCCTTTACTCGCGCGACACTTATTTTTTTTGTTCCTTCCCGAAACCGATGAGGATCGATTGTCGACGATATTCTTGCATTGGTGCCTGTCGCGTAATAAACTCTCGTCTGTTGACGCCGATGAATATCGGGGATCAGCTACTTTGGTCTTCTTGAGTGTTTTGTCACCTCTAATCCTTCCCGATGTCGAACTTCTTAAGCGCGTCAGGGAAAAGTTTCGATTGTCGATTCCTTAAGTAAATGTTAGTCCTTTTTTAAAGTTATGATGATTTTAGCATTCTCAAGAAGACTTTAAAAGGCTCAACATGAAAACACAAAATGATAAACAAAGGAAGCAATTTTCATACTGAAGTGTAGTGCGAAAAATAAAGTGGTACCCAAAAGGTAAAATTTGACATAGGCCTTTTAGGGTGTGTTGAGTGCTCAACAAATGGCGACTCGTTGGGAGAAAATAGAATCTTTGCTCCTTCTTCAAGGATCAGCTGATACATAATCTAATGGAGATCCTTAACTAGTTTTAAATCAGATCCTCTTTTACCTTTGCATTCGAAATTCTTCAGCTAATGTTTCTAGGTCTTCCCATGGGGTTTTAACCTTTTTTCCTCCTTCGTTTCCTTTAATCCCGACTCATGCCCCTTTTACAAGAGTTTAGAAAAGCATTCACTGGCATGAAGCCTTTAGTTACCTCTACTCACTTTCTTCAGTGTTGCTCTGTTTCTAGCGAGTGTCCATAGCCCCGACGGAGTTACCCCGACATCATAAACCTTGCTCCACTGCCAGCGAGCGTCCATAGCCCCGGCGGAGATATCTGCATACCCTCTCCTACTGTTCACTCTTTTGATAATATCAATTTTATTTCAACATGATGCCTTGAGTGAGTGGGAGAGGATTATGTATGTTTATTTTGCAAGGTGAGATGGTTAAGGTGGATCCTTTGCTAGCTTTGTCTTCTGGGTTCATGTAGTCCTTTCAATCTTTCCTTCTTTCCCTTAAGCTCTTACAAAACCATCGAGCAGACACTTCTGACATTTCTCCGATGTTATTCATTTGGCGAGGTTAGATAGAGGACTCCTCAAAGCAACCGCAAGTTCCCCAATGCTTCTTGTGTTTGTAAGTGAGCGATGAATTAGGAACATAGTTCATTATGTCGCATGGTTTTAAGGTCAACCATTGTCTTTCTAAACACAACTTTCAAAAGCACAAATATCTAGAAAGAAAAGAGAACAACAAAAAATGCATTTCACAATCGTGGAAATACTCAAACAAAACATAAAGCACATTTATTATTATTATTATTATTATTATTTTTATTGGAAATATTGTTTTAGGGCTTGACCATTCACTGGGAGGGCATCAGGTTCCCTCCTTAGATTCTGCTACTGATAAGTGCTTCCCCCAATCTTCTCAACTACCTGGAAAGGTCCAAGCCACATATTTTGAAACTTAGAATGCTTCCCTTTTGGTTCATTTGTTTTAACCCACTTTAGGACTAAGTCTCCTACTTCAAATTTCTTCTCTTTAGCTTTATGCTTATCGACCATATTTTCACTATCTGTTGGTGAGCTAGGAATTTTGACTTAGCCTTTTCTCTCTCTTCTTCCATCGTGAGCAGAGTGTTGATTCTTTTTTGTATGGCCGATGAAGGTTCCTCGCTGGAATCTTGGGCTAGTTGAAGAGATGGAAGATAGAGCCCATTTGGGAGGATGGCTTCTTGCCTATAAACCAGAAAGTATGGGGAATTTCCTATAGATTCCTTGGGTGTGACTCTATCGGCCCACAGAGCATTATGGAGTAGATTATACCAATTCCTTTGGTTATCTGCAGCCGTCTTCTTTAATATTCTCACTAGGTTCTTGTTAGTTGATTCTGCTACATTTTTTCCATGTGGATAATAATTTGCAAAGTACCTAATTATGATTCCTTTGTCCATAACAAACTATGTCAAAAGGGTGGAAGAAAAATAAGTTGCATTATCAAATACCAGGACATAAGGGACACCAAAACTTGTGATTAGTTGTTGCACTATGAATTGGATTACCACCTTCTCCTTTACATGAGTCAAAGGGATGGCCTCTGCCCATTTCGTGAAGTAATCAGTGGCAGTAAGAATGTATTTGTGTTGTTTTGAAGAGATGGGTGTAATTTATCCTATGATATCCAACCCCCATTGCTCAAAATACCTATAGACAGTCACGGGTTGGAGTGGAATTGTTGCTCTCTTCTCCTTCCCAGCGCTCATTTGAAAAGTTTTACAGTTTCTAGCATAGGTGTGAGCATCTTTGAACAAGGTGGACCAATAATAGCCAGCTCTCAGTATTTTATGAGTGGTGGTGTTTCCTGAGAAATTGTCGTCGGCAAGGCCGTCATGGATCTCCTTCATCACTTTGTCTACGTCTTCATGTTCGAGACATCTTAATAGTACCCCATCATAATTAATCCATAAGAGTACCAAACTTATAAGGCGATATTGTGCAGATTTTAACCTGAGAGCTCTCCTTTCCCTAGGGTTGAGATTTTTTGGACAAGTCCCATGGTGTAGGATATAAGTTAAATTCTTATACCAAGACTCTTTTCCTAGGGAGATATATGATACTTCGCCACACCATAGCGCCATTTCATTCTCCCATCCAGAATCTTCATTAACTTGGTCCTGGGCTTCGGCTGCAAGTTTGCACAACCCTTGCCCTTTTACTAGTTTGGAAGGTTTTATATCTAGGTCAAATTCTTGGAATATTTCCATCCAATTCCCTCTTATTTCCCCCATCTCTTGTTGAGTTAAAAAGGATCAGACCGCTGGATGTGGCACAATCACTTTAGTGTGGTTCTTGAGGATGTAAGACCTGAAGTGTTTTACTACCTTGTATACTGCATAGGCATGTTTATCTATAGCAAGATAATTGAGCTCAGCTCCTTGAAGATTAGTGCTCATGAAAAACAATGGGGCCTCGTTGTTGTCATCATCCTTCTGAGTCAATACTGCAGCTAACGATTGGTCAGAGGCGAAAGTATAGAGGAAGAAATCTCTATTGAAATCAGGACTTCGTAACACCGGGGCCCTAGATATGGCAATTTTGATGTTGCTAAAAGCATCCTTTCGTTCATCATCCCACTTAAATTCGGCGTCTTTGCGAATCATCTTTTGTAAGGGTTTGATAGTTTCTGTGAAATCGGGAGTGAATTTCCTCACAAAATTGATTTGTCCGAAAAAAATGCTGCATAGATTTCTTGTTGTGAAGCAACGTGAGTTGTGCTATGGATTTAATCCTTTCTGGGTCTATGTGAATGCATTCTTGAGATATAATGTGACCTAACAACTTACCTTCCTCGACACCGAAGATAGTTTTCGTAGGGTTTAAGGATATACCGTATTTCCTACACCTTTCAAAAATCTAAGTTAAGTGTTGGATGTGCTCTTCTCTATTCTTTGAATACACAATTACGCCGTCTAGATACACTACCACACACTTTTTTATTAGTCCCCGAAATGCTACATCCATGGCCCTCTGGAAGGTCACTCCTTTGTTAATTAACCCAAAAGGCATGTGTTTTTAAGCGAAGGTTCCCCATTTGGTTCGGAAGGTAGTTTTCAAACGATCTTCCTCTGAAACCAGAACTTGGTTATAACCTGAGAAACCATCCAGTAGAGAGAAAATATCTAAGCCAGACACAGTCTGCAGGAGTTTCTCCATTGGCAGGACTGGGTAATTGTCTTTTTTTGAATCTTTGTTGAGGTTCCTAAAATCTACGCATAAGCGGATTTCTCCCGACTTTTTCCTCACTGGAACCAGATTTGCTACCCACACAAAATGCCTAACCTGGAAGATGGTTTTGGCATCTAAAAGTTTCTTCAATTCCTGATACATGAGAGGTTCCAAAGATGGGTGATACTTCTGGAGCTTCTGTTGGAAGGTTTTCACTTCGGGTTTTAGCGGGATAGTGTGTTGAATGATGCGGCTATCATACGTTTTCAAATCTCGATAGGACCATGCGAAGACATCTTGATATTGTTTGAATAATTTGAGATAATCTTTCCTTTCCTCCTTATATATGGTCGTACCGAGGTTTATATTCTTAGGGTTTTCCGGGGCCCCAAGATTTATAGTTTGATGTAGGGGATAAGAGCTACCAGTCTTTGCATTTTTAGGCCCCTTAAATCACTCTTTCAGGTCAAACAGATTTTCTAAATTAGCTATCCCTTTCGGGATTGTGTGAGACTTTGATTTATCAATAGGTTGACCCGTCCAAGGATCAATTTCTATTGATTTCTCTTGGAATACTTCATCGTCAATAGCCAAATCTTTGAATTTATCTTGGTTAGTCAAGAAGTTTATGATATGTTCATCTCCTTCAAAGACTTTCCAATTAGCAATGTTATTAGGTACCAACGGTTCGTAGAGAAGCTCCACAGTGAATCGGGAGGATTCATAATCCTCTAGAGGCGACAACCTTGAATCAATTGTGGCCAGGGAGTCAACAAGAATATTCTTTGCTCTAGGGATCGTTGTAATGTTGAACGCTTCAAAATGCTCTATTAACCTATGCACTTCCTGCTGATAATTATTTAGGTGCGGAAAATTGCAATGTATGGTATTCCTTACTTGTCTAACAATAATTTCAGAGTCTCTGAAAACCTTCAATTCTTTGACATTCAAGTCTAAGGCTTTCTTTAATCCTTGTACTAGAGCTTCATATTCGATAGTGTTGTTTGTACATTCAAATTCTATCCCACAGGATAGGAAATGACGTTTACCTTTAGGATCAATGAGGATGCACCCTAATCCCTTCTTGCGATTTAGATCCATAAAAATATAAATTCCAACATTGTGGGCAAGGTGTGTGTGCTTCCCATTCCCAACTACTTTCCTTTTTCTCTACTTCCAAATCTGAGCTTTCTAGCGCAGGTTCTTGGCAGAAGAGGTTTTCCTCTATCGGTATTGGTGATTCTCTTGAAACACCATCTCAGATTTTTGGGTAAGAGGGACATCGGATGAGAGAGGGGGGAATTTCTCGAAGTAGGAGTTGCAAGAATAATTTCCTAGCATAGGGGAATCTGTCAATGAGGGTTCGTTCAAGGTTTCTAGGTCGGTTACGGTATGCTTCAGATACCTTTCCCTATCGATCTTGATCATATTTGTGTATCCCTTCAGTCATAGCCAAAGGCATGCCCAGTCGGTACTGAAGTATCCGGTTAGCTTCTCAGAATAATCTCAACTTAGTAATAACCCATAGACTTCTGGAATATCTACTACAATGATCTCAATCACCTGCACAAACTTGGGATGTGTCGCTATTCTAATCATTACATATTTGAGTTCCCCCGTGACCTTGACTTGGGTTTTGTCTAGTTGTATGACATGTTTATTACTCTTGAGAGGAACGACATTTAATTTTTTGCAAATAGATAAGGGCATAATGTTGGAAGATGCTCCAGAATCTACCAAACAATTATGGAGGTTCCTATTGAAGACTTCAAACGTTAAGAGGAATGATGGGACAAAAGTTTTTTCCTTTCTATATTTCGAACATGTGTTCACGGTTGGTTTGCTCACCAAATATAAAGGGGATAGATTTCTTTCCTGAAAATTGCCAGCCGTAAGGTTTTCTCCTGAGTTCAAATATTGTAACAGAAAATCCTTCTACTGAGGAATCCTGCATATGTTCATAATTGATATATTAGCCTTTAACTTCTTCAAATCTTCAACTACGTTGTCATCTAGTTTGGGAAATTCTCGGGTATGGATTCTCATAGGGTTTTTAGTAGGAGCAAAAGGTGCTCTCAGGTTATCGAGAGTTTCCTTACTCCTTGAAGTTTGGGTGGTTGCGACATCTATTGAGACAGGTGGACCTTTACTGCGTGTCTGTACCACCGAGACTTCTACAGGTGGTTCTTGAGACTCAAAAAGGTCGTCGAAAGGAAAGATCAGTTCAGGATCCCATATTAGCATGGTTGTATCTTGTGGTGGATCAATCTCTTCCTGGTCAACAATATTCGTAACTGGACTGCTTGGTTGTTCGGTCAGGGAGACTTCGTCTAGAAACCGATTGGCCGTCAAATTCATGGCATGCACCCATTGAGGGAAATATCTTTCGGAGTGGTTTTCCTGGCGATAAGTACGGAAAGAATCAGATGCGACATTCCCTAAATCAATATTTAAGTTAGTTGGGGGAGGCTCAATTGATTTGAAAGGTGGGTTCCTTTTAAAGAAAGGATTATAGGGCCTTTGTCCTTGGTTTCCCTCTCCTGCATTTCTCTTCATGTCTATGATCTCGTTTGATAATTTATTAACCATGGGTTGTAGGTCTTATATATCTCCATTGCCCTTGTCGGGAGTCTTCTCTGCTTGTTTCCCTAATGGTCTAGTCAAAAGGAGTCCTCTCCTGGGAGGAGGCTGAACTTATTTATTAACCAAAGAGACTTGGCCTTCTTTACACCCTTTCATCTGGAATTCTATTGTTTTGGCTTCTTCAAAAAATTTAGCCAGGGTTCGCTTGGCGGCCCTTTTTACAAACATAGAAATAGAAGTCGAGAGCGAGTTAGCATAAATATTGATTTGGAATTCTTGAGTTGGTTTTGCTTCGGACTGGAACGTTTTTATGATGGTCGTGAATCTTTGATTGAAATCTTTAACCTTTTCTATCGAAATCATGGTGGCGGCGAACAATTCAGCCATCAGAGCTCTCGTAGTAGTTTCCTCTACAAATTTATCTAGAAAGTCTTTCTGGAACTTCGTCCAGCTAGTTATAGATCCTACTGGAAGATTAAAATACCACGTCGAAGCTGAATTTTCAAACGTATAGGGGAAAAGCCTGCAAACTACGTCTTCATGTTGGATGTTCATAAGTCTGATCGCGAGTATGAAATTATTGATATGATCTTCAGGTAATCCTGAAGTTTCGAGGTCGAATTTAGGGAGTAGCTTCTCCAGATGTTGAGGAAGATTATGCACTCATCCTGGGATGGCCACGACGTCTCCGGCCAACCAAGGTTGATTGTTCTAGGGTGAGTTTCCCCTTTCTTCATCGTGGACATTGTTGTCTTCCATATCCTCGGAATCCGAGTTGAACTCCTCTTCTTTCAAAAAATCATCTGGCTCAGACACGTCGTCGGCTGGCGTTTCAGGGATAAGATTCAGAGGGTGTTCGATTTCGATGATCGCGAAGTCTGTCAAGTCTTCTACCATGTGTATGAAAAATTCGTCGAGAGTATTGACCATCGGTCTGCTGATTTGTTTTCTTCGAGGAAGTATCGGAGCTAAGGGTAACACATCGATTTGTTGGGCGTAGGCTCTTGTGATTCTTCTAAACTGATTTAATTCCTCCTGAGGAAGAGCATAAGGAATATCATGGAACAATTGTTCTTCCTCGGGCTGGGGTGAGTTACTCATTTTAGGAGTACTCACTGTGTGTGGGTTGTCTTGTGAATGACTAGCCATGCATGTGGGTTGTTATGAATCTGTAGACTATTTGGAAAACTATATAAAATATGTATTCATCCATTCATTCTCAAGCCCTCCTTCTAGTGCCAATTCTTTTGATGGGTCCTAGATCCCTGGTTCAATAGTAGGAACCAAACCCGCCACTGAGGCCCAATTAGACTCTACAGCGTTTAATGGTGGAATGGTTCTCTAGATCTTGCGATCTGACCAATTTATCGATGGGCTTTATGTTTTCTTGTGAAGGATCTTCCTTCAATTTGGACTATCTATTTTTGTATTTTCTCTTAGGTGGGACCGATATGAGATGTAAGCCGGTATAAACCAACTTGGTGAAAAACAAAATTAAGTTCTAACTACTGGGGAAGAGGCTGAACTTGGGATAACCCGCTGCTCAATCATGTAGACAATCATTCTACACCACATGCCTAGTACTAATACATTAACCATGTGAGCATCCAATTACTGTCTGAGAAAATAATTATCAGAAAGAAAACACATATGCAATAAGATAATGGCAAGAAAAACAACTCATCTACTATAATCATTCATCACATGATAACACAACGATTCATCTTCATCATTAAAGCAAACAACAACAAAATATTGCACCAGATAACTTGACAATAGATTAAATAACTCTTACTCATTACAGAATCATTCATGAAATGAGATAGAAAATAGTTCTTCTCCATGTCCAATCACATGCATTTGATGAAAATAACTTGTCTCTGATCCGGAAGGACTTCTCAATCATTGCAGCTTCAAAATAATTCTTAACAACCAGAAAGAAAGATTTCTTGCAACAACCATCGACCCCTAACTAATTGGTCGATGTATTTATTTATAATGTAAAATTCAACTCAAAATAATGGCTAAGTGCAGTTTAAACAAAACAAAAATTTGCCACATGGCATCATCTTCTAATAGTTTCTTTAACAGACAACTCAATATATCACTTGAAAATGGTGACTTCTCTCATATTCAGACCAACTGATAAACATATCTTTGTAAGTTTGGGCCCATGGAAATCTGTGTTGTTCCATCGGAGCTGCGTGAATTCCTCTGATGTCCATCGCATGCGTCTGGTACTTCACCAGAATGGTGTTCCACTGTTGTAGCATAGTTCGAGCTCTAATTGGGTGCTCCATAAATCATTTCACTTTCCTTGGCACCACGTTGGTCATCTTTGCGAGCCCTTTGTTCCACAGTGAATCTTGCTTGGTATGCGACTCGACTACATCGCACAAGTCGATGAAGTTGTTGGGGGTGTCGAACTCGGGGAGTCCGATATCCTTCATTTCTAGGTTGATTTTACCCCAATGTTTCTCGCATCTGACCCACTGCTCTTGAATTTCTCAGTGTGAGTCCTGAGACATCTTAGCCCAATACTCAACTGATCGCTTCATGCAATTAATACTGCTTTTGCCTAACATCTGGATGCGATGTTATTCTTTGTTTCGGCCCTACTGGACTGCATCAATGTATTTGAGTCTTTCTACTACTTGTTACGCCCTTTCATACCATCGCTCCATGTCCTTTCATGTTGTGAGCGCCATGAGAGTTTCCTCCTGGAGCTCAGCGATCTTAGTTGTAAAAAGGCGTCTCTCTTTTGTGAATTGGTTGTAATATTCTTCGAACTTGCTTCTCAGATATACTGTGGTCTGAGTGTCTCCCTGATAGTACTCATCCAGGTGGCATAAATGTTCTAGTTCCTTCAAGGAGTCGGCCAACTCCTTTTCATCTCTTTTGGCTATGTCCAGGGTGGCGTCCGAGATTGCCATTCCCACACCGAGTAGCTCCAACGTCCGGGCATCTGTTGTGTTTATCAAATTCTCCTCTGTAGTGATGAGGATGGAGCGATCCAACATAATCCTCCTTTTCTTCATGGTTCTTTGGATGATGGCCTTTCTCTTTCGATCATAGGAGATCACATACATATCTGCTACCTTGTCGACCAACTCAGGCATCTACTGATCACCCCATGTGAGTGTGTTTCCCATATTTCCAGTAGTGTATACTTGTTCAAGGTCAAGTTCTTGAACTTCCTTGTCATGCTCTGAAGGCCTGGCCTTCGTCTATCGCTTGTCGAGGATCTGAGTATTGAGTAGAATAGAGACGTCGGGCACAGACTTGTTACTTAATTGCTCGTTGGTCGTTGAATCATTGATTTCCTTTTGCGGGGATCCTTCCTTCTACTCCGATTTCCGACGCATCGGGTCCTTTCGTTTCGAGGCCACTTTCAGATTCTGTTTCTTTTTGTGGGACCTCTTGGGTTTGGACCTTGAGCTTAGGGGAAGAAGTCTTCTCAGGTCCCTTTTCTTCTTGGACACACACAGGGGTCCTTTGAGATTCCTCCAGGCTCTCATCATCACTATATACATTTATGAACTTGGTCAGAGGGTTAAGTGCACTTGTTTCTACTGACACCCAGCTTGGCTCTAGTTGAGTTGTCATGCCTGACGGTGAATCGACCAATGGTATTGTGGATTTAAGGTCATCTGACCCATTGGTGTTACCAAGGTTTATGAAATCGGGGTCGCTTGGCTCCATCGAGATTTATTCTGGGTTATCGGTCGGGGGCCTCGTCCATCTTACAAGACCTGGGTTATCCTGCATCCGCTTCATTAACAGTTGGGCCTATTGATACATGAGTCCCCCCATCCCCTGTACAACTTGAACCTTGGATGAATTCATGTCTTGTACCGGGGATACCTGGGAAACTTCTGCTACTTTGATGGCTTCTTGAGGAGCTTCTACCGCTTCGACAGGTTCAGATGTTATCCTTCCTTCTCTGGCCCTGAGGATTTCTTGAGCTAATTGTTCCAAGTTCATTGTTTTCTCCTCC
>SNQJ01S0218008.1:10684-24038 GCA_010110895.2 Picea sitchensis | reverse complement strand
CACATAATCGTGGGTATACCCTCCAAGGAGCCCGAGTGAGTTTGGCCAACATCGATTCCAGGTACCGTGAAGAATTTCCCCTCCAAAGTCAGCTTGTGTAAATACCCTAAAGAGATAGCCCACTAAGGTTACCAACTACAACAATGATGCATGGGGAAATAGTCGACAGTCTGATTCATGTGCAAGGGTAGGGTATCTAGCCCAAAATCAACTTGAAAGGCTTCCACTCATCATTGTGGGTATACCTTCAAGCGACCCCCATAATACACGCAATATCTACACCAAGACCAACAAAGCAGGGTGAGTAACTCTGCTAGTCTCAATGCGACCTCAGGTTTGACCCTTGTGTGAGAAGGGCTTCCTAGGAAAAAATGTAGCAATTGGATTTCATCGCTCCCTAACACAAGATCCTATGTTTGTTTTCATATTTGGAAAGTTATCTTTCACACCTATTCAAAATCCCTACAACTAATCTAATGTAGGTTTGCTACCAAAAAATGTAAAAAATGTCTAAACAATTTTTAGTTTAGCGCTTGATTTTTAAGGTTGTTGTTACTCAAAGGAAAAATGGCATGGACAATATGGTGTTTTGACCGACTCGAAATTTATGCAAAGATATGAATATGCATTATTTTCATTTCGATGAAAGATATGCTATGAGAAAGAGAAAACATTCATCATTTCAGATGCACAATGTCCCAAAATGTCAAAAAAAAATGCAATTTTGTTACTTCAAACGCAACCTAGTTTCATGACCCAAAAGTAAGAATGCAGTCAACACAATGAGAACTGAAAGAAAACAAGGAGAATATTGTTCTAACAAGAACTCAATCAAGGATTTGAATGCCAACAATCATTCAAGGAAGACAATAAAATGTGAAGAAGAATCAAAGAAAAGATAGGGAGAAAGAGAAAATAACTCAAATTGTCCCGACAAAACAAGCAGCTAGAAAGGGAAATTTTCACATTTATGAAAAGGTTTCAGAATCTAATCAAGAAAATAAGGGATGATAAGCACCAAATATCAACCTAAATAACTTCAAAAACCAATCACAAAGTCTGGGTAAATACTTCCACAAAATAGGCTGAGAAAATCTGAGCAGAAAAGGGCAAAAATCCTCCAAAAAGGAGACTAGCGCTCCCTGTCTTAAGGGGACTGAGTGTTGAAATGATCCCTAAAACATTTTGGACGAGAGTTGTACAAATATCAGCACTCTGGTATGGCCTGGGGGAGGGGGGGCGTTGATCCTCCTAGAAACTCAGAAAAATAGTCAAAAAATTGCAAAAAAATCACCCAGAATACATAAAAAATGGTGAAAATGCTAGTGAAGGTAGGAGAAGGATAATGGATCATAAACAAATAGAAACAATGATCTGAAATGTGGTAAAAGGGAAGGTACAAACCAAGGAAAGACAAATATGATTCCTTCCCCAGTGGAGTCACCAATTTTTGTTATAGAGAAATCCCCTTGTGGACAAGTGGATTCTCTCTTGGATACTAGACCCCTATGACCAAGACATAAAATGTTATTGTGCACACTAACATTCCTTTTAGATCTAATTAAGCTAATGTATGAAGAGGAAGAATAAAAATGTACCTTTTTAATGACATTTTTCCTCGCACAGTCCAAGTTGAGCTTCAATCCTAAGCTCCTCAATAAGTCTTGTAGAACAAACAAAGATACAACAAACTTCCTATTCTACTGAAATTAGCTCAAAAACAAATCTATCTACTAGATAAAAGTTCATGAAATTTATGCAAACTTTAAAGGAAACAGTCCAAGCATAGATTTATATTAATGAGAACAAAGTGGTTCTTACATCCATGGATGTAGTGCAGCAACTTCACCAAGCTCCCTCTGTCCAAACCCTTGCTCAAATAATCCACACAGAATGTTGATGCTTCAATGATATCTCCCTTATGAGATCATAAGTTTGATACTTCACAATGTCTCTCCTTCCCTTCCTTATGAGATCATAAGTTAGGTGCTTCTCTCAAACTCTATCATGTCTTTTCACCATGAGAAGGCATCCTTATATAATCTTGGAGAGACCCAACCACTTGAGAGATCTTTGCGATGAGTTGAGGATTATTCTCCTTCAGTTGTGGATCTTCCCTAAGATCATGCCTTGACCTCAGATTCAAATCCAACCAACTTCAGAGATTGAGGGGATTCTTCCCTAATTTATCTCAACAAACCAAAATTCGCTCATAAAGGGCAGTGCTCCCCCAAAATGGTGCACAGAGAGTTTCAACGCTCCCCAAAAGAAGGCTAGGGAGCGTCGGCGCTCCCTGACAGTGGGTAGGGGAGTGTTGCCTTCCAAAAATCATTTTTGAGTGTTTTTCTTCATGGAAAATGCCTTGTACTCTTCATCAAATGATTCATCTTCCTAAAACTAGTCTTAAGTGTCCCTGTGATGTCGTTAGAGGCACGACATAGGCAAGATGGAAGTATGATGTTTGCGACACTTGCGGACAATATGCGACACTTACAACACTTGTAATGATGACACTTGCGACACTATTGAAGTGAGTAATTTTGATGTGTAACAAACACACCCGCCATTGTAATCGTTGATTAAGCATTTATGTGTGCCTGTGTGGTCGATGAGCCACTTCAGGACCTTTATGCAAGGGAAAACAGGGGTTCTTCTTGCAACCATATGTAGATATGACCATCGGATGTTCAAGAACACCTAGTCGTCAAGCGTCCTTACGTCTGGATCACTGTGTGGGACATAGTATGAGTATTCTTCTCGATTAATCCTGTTAAAGATATCCCTCCATTGTGGGAGTGCCATCTTGGACCCAGTTCTTTCCTTTGTATCACCAAAGGCCGGGGGTTGGATGAAAACCTTCTTTGTTGTTGTCTTGACGACATGCTTCGACCTAGGGACGTACTCCAATTGCCTTGTGGTTCCTGGAGAAGAACCTTCACCTGTCTCTGGTTATTTTAGATTTGGTGCTCTCGGCGAGCATCTGGTGGTTGTCTTTCTTGAAGGAAATGTTCCTGCAACTTAAGCAGAATTTCATAGGTTGTGTAGAAAAACAAGACAAACACATATAAATTATATCCGTCGAATTTATAGACTCGGATACATACCTATGAAGCTTGTTAAAACCTTGTTATTTTGATAATCACGGTGTCGATACAGCCTTCGAGTTGCTCGTCTTTCTCCTTCGGACGCTCTGGAATTCTCTTACACGTAGAATGACTTCATTTTTAACGGTTCAAGATTTTTTTAAAACAGGAAAGATCTTACCATGTTGCATCATCCATTCAATTCGGGTTATGAGTAAATTTTCAATAAATCTGTCACTGAATCTCTGGAACTTAAATTCATCGTGGGTTGACGGCAGAGGCCCATGTGGTGATGTGGTCCATCGATGATTTCAAAATGCTATTTTGATTAGCGCACAAGGTAGAAACTAATGCAGGATCGGGTATTAATTAGCTCCTTACATGCCCAAAATCTGATCCTATTTGATGTTGAAAACGTCCTGTCGTGTCGCTCCTTCAATGGGTGGATCAAGGATCGGGGTCATGCTATGAAAATTTTAGTTGATACTCTCCTATAAAATCTTCGACATTGATCTATCTTACCATACAGTGATGACTTGGAAAAGCTGACTCGGGGGTGTGACTAGGACCTAGGTAACCAAAAATGACTCGGAATACAACTAGACCGTACAACTCTCATGCCCGGTAAAGACACGTGGCATTCGATACCAGTGACTTAATTTGTTCATATTAATCGTATTGGGGACTTTCCTTAAGCTATTCGTTCAAAAAAAAACCTTATCATGTCGATGCCGAAAAAGTTTCAAGGATTAGCGATCGGCGATAACCTACCAAAGCGCTCCTGGATCGGCTCCCTCGAAAAATCCCCGATGCCCAAAACCGCATTGGGGATCAGCGATTGGGGATAACTTTATCATGGTCAAAATGCTTGTTATGATCCTTCTAGGTTTTCCTCGATCCCGATAAAGTGCATCGGACATCAGCTATCGGCGATTTCTTTTCGTCCTTCATTAACGTTTGTCCTCCTTGTATTTACCGATGTTGAAGTGGATCGTCTATCTCTCGAAATTTTATGCGAAAAAACTTACGTAAACTAGAAATTCCTTCTGCCTATGACGATGAAGATCGACGCTCGACGATTGTGGTTTTTTGAGTGGTTCCTCTTTATTCTTTGAATCCTTTCTGATGTCGAACCTGAGCGCATTGGGTGCAGTGTTTGGCTATCGATTCTTAATTCAAGTGTTAAGGTATTTTATTCATGGGGTTTCATAAGTTCAAGAAAACCTGAATAGGTGATGAGAGTCATGAAAATATGAAAAGACAAAACATTTCTAAAAATGAAATCGAATCAGACAGTGCAGAAGATAAAGTGGTACCGAAAAACTAAAAAAATCGATAAGGCTTTTTAGGGTGTGTTGAGTGCTCAACAGATCCATGTCATCAATAAGACCATAGAAACGAGACAATACAATGTGGATCTACATCATGAACTCAATCATAGCCACCAGCGAATACAATGTGGATCTATGTCGAGAGCATAATCATAGCCACCAGTAGATACAATGTGGATCGATGATACAACATATAGATGTCAGAAAGACAAGGAGAACTGAGGAGAGTACCCCTGAAATCTTCATATACAAGTGATATACTCCATTGCAGCTTTGGAGGGGGTGTTTTAAAGGAAGAATATGGCCCCAACCCAAGGTATTTGTCCCAAACCCTGATGGTATGAATATACAACATGTGAATAGATGAGCTGATGTTGAGTATGGTAGAAATCGTTTGATTATCTGTCAGTGGTGTATACCATTAAAAGACGCAAGGGTACCCACCGATGATGAATATGGACCCCAAGGTACCTAGTACAATCTAACAAGTGTGAATAGAGGATTTGGTGTCGAACACTCGTAGACTCAATCGATGAGGATTCAATGATAAAATCCCACTGTCAATCATGAGGAGGCCTGCCACTGATGACTGCCTAGATAATGTGTTGAAGTCTATAGGAAGATATCTATTGAAGGAGGGCCTTGATGTATCACCCATCAATTGACACAAAACATACACCAAGAGATGATGTGAAGAGAGAGTATCAAAAGGTACAACTGACACGGGGATGGTTGAATTGGAAAGTCAAGAAAATAGCAGATCGTCAACTCAGGCTTGAACTTCCCTTGAACATATAGCATGGCACAATGGTGACTTGGAAGAAATACATAAGAGCTTGACGAATATAGTGCAACAATGCAGGAGTCATTGAAGCACTCTTCATGATGACTGGAAGAGTAGCCAGTCGAAGGAGTATCTCTGACTCATATTACTAGGATGGCTCCTAGGCAAGATAAAACCCAATTGTATGATGAAGACTCAAATAAGTGCCATGTTCAAGGGTGACTCGACTGATGCTACCATTTTGAGAATAGACCAATGGTGAAAAACCCCCACTCTCTTTTTTTCCGTCTCCTTCATGGTTTAATGAGCACGAAAGAATGACGCAAGTATGCTCGGTGTTTTTTTTCATAAATGTAGTCTCCCAAGCCCGAAAAAGTATAAAACAATACAAGGGAGAACTCCTCTAGCCCAGGTGGACTAGAGTATTAATTTCTCGTAATTATTCCATCTGGTCCGAAAAATGATTAAACTTATACCAAATAGATGTCCTTTCAAACCATTTAATGAGTGTGAAAGAATAAAAGCTCACTCGACAATCTTTTCATGTTTAAAGAGTCTGAAAAGAGCTTAAAGGAGACTCAGTGGGAGAGAATGAATGGCTTAACATCATGCTCCTATGTTCCAAGGGCGTGGAACCAACCCAATAAATGAAGGATGAAAATGGTACTAGCAAGTGAGGTCCACTTAGTAGCATGTTCTCTCCCTAGGAAAGTGGATGCAAAACGAAGGCCAAATAATGCAAGAAGCAAATGGTCAAGGATATTGCATAGCGGTAACAGGAATATTGGAAAACAGCATTGCAGCAACCAGAGGCATGACTCTATCAACAAATGCATAGGTGACCATTAAGAAACATAAAAACATTTTCAGGAACCCCCATGGGATGTGGCTAGAATATAGACGAAGAGAGGAGAATGAGGCTCAATATTCAAGTCATGGCAGGGCTAAAAGACGGCTCTTGGGCCTACAAGAAAACACAACATGGTCATCAAATGGAAATTCGGGTGCTAACTAGGGTGAACATAAAGGGTAGGCACTATTGAACTAATTATGACGTGTAACATGAGGGGTTAAGGTCGCAATTGGTCGGGTTCAAATCTAAGGCATAATGTTGGCAGTGTGGACGGTTAATAGTGAAAAATAGTAAGTGAAAGGGAAAAACCTAACCCTATATGCCAGCTTGGGAATGTGTACCTCAAGTTCAATGGAAGGTGTCATATTCATAACAAAATTCCCTAGAATCATGTCAAGCACATGTAAACTAGATTCCATTGTCAAAACACATAGAAAAATCTCAAAAAAGGAAAATATTTTTGGATTTTTTGGATATGATATATGCAAAACAAAAGCACACTCACACCACACACCTATGTAAAAGGCACTATGCATATTGATTTTCTATTCAATTTAGTAGAGCATATGGCTAGGCTCAGGCCAAGGATCCTTTTCATCATTAATGAACTCATGAGTCGATATCAACATCATATGGCTCACCACATTGGGGCCATGCCACTTAGGATTGAATTTTCTCATACGAAGATACTCATTGTGAGTAATATTGCGAGCTAGGGAAGCTCCTTGATGGGCTCCATCAAGATGTAAATGGGGTACGAAACATGAATCTTCGATGGAAGGAGAAGAAGAAAATTTGGTGGTAAGTTCTGAAAAATAAATCTAAGGCGGAAAAAGGGTCAAGACTAGGGGTTTCACTAGGTGTCCCAGCAAATTCCCCTAGTCTCGAATCAAGACCCATCATGTCAACTCTCACTAGTTCAAAACTAGGGAGGATGGATTTTGGATGATGTTCATCTTCCTTGGGCTTGTCTATGGAATCCATGACATCCAATATGACCTCTTCTAAAGGCAACTCACAATCAAGAGAGTCGTGTGAACTGAGAGAATCAGCAACTCGTATGGGAGGAGTAGGTGGATCACACTCCATATGAGGATGGAATTGTTGACCAGTGTCAGCAGATGTTGATTCGATTGTCGAATCAACAATATCTATTGTGGTGAGTGGCATGGATGATTTGTATGAATCAATATCCTCAGGATGAGGTACCACCCAAGGATCAAAAGACCCAAGGAATCCACTGGTAGATGAGGAAATCATCTTGATGGGGGTGGTGGTTGAAGTGGGAGATGATGGGGGAAGTGGAAATATACCCACAAGTAAAGGATTTTGAACATCCATGCACCAACATTTAGAGAAGATTGTGTGGCATCACCGATAAAGGGTGCATTAGACCCTGCATTGGATCCAAGGTCTAGGGTGAAAAACTCAAGTTGATCAATCGTAATGATTTTCCCTTGGTGAGGTAAATGTAGAACTCTAAAGACTGACGAGACAACTGCAATCATTGCATAGAACCAACTATGCTCGAGCAACATGTTGTACTCAAGTGGTGCGTCGACAACCTCTACAGCAATGGAGACAGTGTTTCCACCTAACTCAATGGGTAAGGTGGTGATAATTCCATGAGGTTGGAACATATGTCCATCGAAGTCTTTTAAAAGTGTAGTAGACGTCTTAATATTGAGAGAGCTAAGGGTTTCCAACAAGAAATCAACATGATGCAAGTCAAGGCTCCTTCATCAACGATTGTTCGGAAGATGTTTTTCCCCATCATTCGCACCTTAATCTAGAAGGCTACTTGATGGGAAATCCTATGAGTAACTTGGGTAGTGTCAAAGGTAATCAAGTTGGACTCTGAGGGATCAACCCCACCTATGGCCAATAGCAATGCTTTATGTTGCATGGGGCGGTTTTGGAGAACTTTGAGGGCCGACATGCCACAAGGTGCATGGGATAAGTCTTCCACAATATTGTAGTTGTGGGCAGCCCATGTGTTGGGATGATGTGTCATACGACAAAGAACACCCTTCGAGGGGGAAGCGGTGCATCAAGGAATGTATTCTCTATCTAAAGAGCGCCACTAAGTTGGGAAGAAGATGTTTCTTCTGGGGCAGCATTGGAAGATCGAGAATGCCGTAGTTCTTATTTTGAGTCTACAAGTTGATTGTTTGGTCACACATGAACACTGAAGCATTCGAGGAAGACCCCTCGTGGTGAGGGGTACCTGCGATGCCCCCTAGCGGAGGAGAAGGATTTGAGACAACCATATTTTGAGGTTGGGGAGGGAAAGGATGAGTTAAGACAGAAATTTGTTGGGGGGGCATTGTTGTGCCAAATATCGATGGATCTCATATTTCTGAGGGAACTGGGGAATTGGATGGTCTTCCCCATAGATGGTGAAGGGGAACCGATCTTTCCTTTTCTCCTTATTGCCTCCCTCTTAATCAGTTTGGGTAGTGGCAGTGCCTTTCTCATCATTTGAATTTTTCTTTTTGTTCCTCTTTTTCTTTCCTCCAAGTTGTTGAGGATTCTTCAGTCGCGTGGACTATACCAAATTCACCTCGAAGGTTTGAGGAGGGACTGCAGTAGTTTGAGCATTAGTGCCCGTTGTTGACAATTGTGATGAAATTGACAATTGTCCCATCTGATCATCTAGTTGGTTAACAAATGCATGAGAAATAGAACCAACCACACCATTGGCATGGGGTCCTAGGAGAGGTGTACAAGGATCAGTTGACGGGTGAGGAGCATTTGGAATAATATCATAGAGACTACCCGACTGAGAATAAATCAAATCCAAATGTTGGGCACACAAGATGGCTTGCTCTTCGATGGTCACCCTGGTCATAGCTACATCCTTAGCAGTGGGTGGTAAGAGGGACTTAGTAAACCACTCCATTAGGATCTTATCTGGAACCTGAGTCTTAATCATCCTACGTCATTGACGCCACTCATAAATATGATCGGAGATGTGGGTGGCATTGTTTTGACGCAAGGAAGTCAAGAGCTATGTTTCTATCTCATACCGAATAGGTAATTGGTAATGTGTTAAAAATGCCATTTCCATGTCGTTGAAGCTTATAAAAGAACCTCCCTTCAGTTCAATATACCACTTGGCAGCGTCTCCGGTCAAGGATCTCTGGAAAAGATGCAATCTCACACTATCATCCATTAAAGAATTGGATGATCACCACAAATGGTATGTCATGATGTATGTGGATGGGTCTTCTCCTGGCTTACCATCAAACTTCATAATGTCTTATGGGAGTTTTTATAGCATCGTGGGCCATGAGGGATCATGGGAAATAGTGTCATTTGTTAATCGTGACAAATCTGGTAATTCAAGTGTTGCAAGAAAGGGAAATGGAGCGAACGGATACTGGGAGGGAGGTGAAGTCTTTGTTGTCCCATTTGGACCTTTCGATCCCCCTATATTGGTGTTTATGGAAGGTCGGGCACTAGTTGGAGAGATAGTGCCCGTAGGGATGGTGGCACTTTCAGGAGAATGACTACTCCTGCTACCAAAAAATCTCCTTGGGGGATTTCCCCGAGGGGGAAAAAAGGACTCTCCAAGAGGAAGGTTACCAATGTTACTCCCATGGAAGAAACCTCCAAGACTAGATGTATGGACAAAGGGAAAAATCCACTTTCCCCCAAGGGATGTGCCCCCATGGAAAGGTGTGCTAACCCATGGAAAATGGAAACCTATAGAAGCATTGTTTCCCCCAGGTTGACTAGGGACAGCCCCAAAACCATTAAGCATACTCCATCCAAAAGATGTCAATGCCCCTTATGACGTCGGGTCAGTTATTAGATTGGAGGAAGTGGAAGGAGCTTCACTTCCCATGTCGAAACCAAAGCTCTCCCCCCCCACTGGAAAAGAATCTGTGTGTGCATGTTAGGTATACTAACAGATGGATTTGGCGATGCAAGCGACGTCCCCCACATGGAGGTACCAAAAACAAAAGGTATGGATAGTGAAGGTCCAATGGAGCTAAGGGGTGGCAATAAGGACATGATTGGGATGCCCCCAAATGAGTTTCCCCCAATACCACTTGAAGATGAGCTTACGAGCTCAGTTGCACTAGACAAAGCACTAGGTCTAGACATGGAAGAAGGATGACTGAATAATGAAAAAGTCTCACTGGAAATTTCATGTACTTGGACTAATATAGGGGTGTTAGGTTCAGTTAAAGGCGGATTGAAATTGTGTGGAGGATGTTCATCAACCGCTTCTACCTCAACCAAGTTGGCTTCGTCAAACCACAAATATGACCCTTCAGAGTCTTTGTCATGGATATGGCGTTTCTTCGGAGGTGGTCCCACTTCTGTAATAGGATTTATTCCTCGTAATAGTTCAGCCACGGTGAAAAGTATATGTAACTAAAAAACAACAATCAACCTATGGCCAACCTAGACTCTGACTCAAAGAGAACACCCCTAATCAAATCTAGGCAACAACAATGAAACCAGTTGGCTCAAGGGCCTTCCGAAAACCAACCTCGTGGGGGAGATTGAGTCCCCACTGGATTGACTAGCGAAGGTGTGAGGAGCAGTTACAATGAACAACGTGAAACATCCATGATCAGTGCAAGTACCCTTTATTAAGGCGTGCACCCTACGGGGGAGCTCGAATCATGAACGAATGTCTACCCCAGGTACTACAGGCATGTCCCACCTACAGTCACCTATGTGGATTCCTAGGAAAATCCACTAAGGTTACCACCTAACAATCCATGGTCGGGAAAACAATCGTAAGTCTGATCGCACGTAAGGGCAGGGTAACTAACCCTGAATCTCAGGAGGGGTGACCCAACAGAACCCCCGTATGCGTAACGATCGAAGCAATACCGCAAACACCAAAACAGGAAAAGAGGGGTAATCTCCCTACTTTCCCCAATCTGACCTCATGATTGACTCCTGTGTTAGAGGATCTTCCTGACACACCGGTTGGAAGAATGTATTTTCACCCTCTTTAATGACTTCTAGGTTGAGCTCGATGCCCTCAGAGTGTTTTCTCTCCAATCCTAATCCAAGGCCCTAAACCTATCTAATGTTGGTTTGCTCTCAAAAAAATTGCTAATAAATTTTAGATTAAGTGTTTCAATTTAAGGATTGTTGCTTAGGTCCAAATGTAATGGATGAAATTTTGTATTATGTGAGGACTCTTGACCCAACCAAACAATGAAAATATGCAAGTGAAAAATCTTTCAATTCGATGAAATTTAGTTATGAGAGGGATATAGAGTTTTCCTTTTATTTTTCAACACTCAAAGCAATCCTAAAACAAACCAAACAACCAATCAGGCATAAAATATCCAAGACCAACAAATCCTTGTATCACACTCATAACACTAATGCTTAAAAGCGGACTAAGCATGCAAGAATTTTTTTCTTTTTGATTATTTTTTCCAATGTAAATGCAAAATTTCTTGATCTAAGCAAGAAATACAAATGAAAAAAAAGGAAAAAAAAAAAAATTTAACAAGAAAATGGGCTATAGGATATTGGGAATGAGGTTGGATCATCCCACTCCAATGTCACTACATAGATCACACCCAAAAATTCACCCAAGACTTAAAAAAAATCTAGTGGAGATCTAGAGTTTGGGAGTGGGAATTTCCAGGGATTGTACTGCACTTTGTATTTATCAGAAGCCTATGATACAGTATATCAAAATAAAGCCACATAATTCCTCTTTCTAATGGTTTTGGTCTGGATGAAATCTGAATAATCCAAATATATTAGCCAAACAGTCCACACGCCCGTCATGAAAAATCTACAAAATTGTTGATTTCAATTAGCAATAACTTTGCTTTCCGGACATTGATCAGGATGATTTTTTTAAAAAAATTGGACAACTTTTCGATAGGAATCCCTATATGTAGCTAATTCCTCTATATTCTGCACAAAAATTTAAAGAATTTTGTTTGAAGGTCACGGCTCTCCTTTAGAGGAAACAACTCTTTAAGAGAGTCAAGGAAGAAAGCAAAGTCCCCAGCGGATTCGCCAATCTGTTATGGGACAAAGTCTCACATGGATCTCACTAGTTGGACAGAAATATATCCCTTGGATCTTCCCTTGATCCAAGACAGAAGATATTTTAGATTCCTATGGTTCTCCCTATATCTAATTAGATTTATTTCCTTTTAACCAAGAAGGGTGTTGAACATACCTTTCGACCGGTGGTTGTCCTCGCGTATCCAGATGATGTAGCTCTTGAGATCTTGCTCTAGCTCCTATGATCTGCTTCTTGCACACAAGGATATAAAAAACTACCGATCTATTATTCTTCTATTGTTAGGAAATTCAAATCTAATAGATCTATCTTGATCTAACAATCATGAGATCAGATCCAAACATTTGCAAATGAAATACAAACATATTCAATGGGAAAACCAATGATCTATTGATAGCATAAGAGAAATTACATCAATTCATATACCTTAGATGTTTATGCTTCCCTCCTAGTTCTAGGATCCTGATGCTCTTCCTTAGCCTCTTGAGCTTTTTGTCTCTATTTTGACAGCATAACAACTCTCAAAACTCTCCTCTCTCTATTCTGACAGCATAACCACCCTCAAACGTCTCCTCCCCATCTCCTTAATTTGGCCTCTTCTTACAGTATTTTAGAAGATATTGGAGATAGGCTTCATGACATGTGAATTAGGTGGATACAAGTCATGGATAGGTGGATATAAATCATGGATAGCTTGATAACATGTGAGCTAAGCAATTACAAGTCATAGATAGGATTGATGGCATATGAACTAAGCAATTACAAGTCATTCACAAGTTTCATTCTTAATTATGAGCTTTTTCCAACCTATTATGATTTTTTTCTCTATTATGAGATTTTTTCTCAAGTTCCATGCTCAATTATGAGTTTTTTCCAACTCACTATGAGCTTTGTTTTCAATTATGAGTTTATTCTCAATTATGAAATAACTCTTATTTCATAATTATGAAATTGTGACAAAATAATTATTTCCTTATGAAATAATTATGAGAATTTCACTCATTTATGTAATTCTAACATCATAACATCTAATAACATGATTTCACAACCTATGGTGGAAAATACAATTATAAGAGGTGGGAGGGAGGGAGGTGGAGAGATAGAGAGAGAGACGAGGAGGGGAAAGAGGGATAGAAAGGAAGAGAGAAAGAGAGAGAGGTAAAAAGAGAGAAGGGAAGCTGAGAGAGAGAGAGAGAGAGAAGAGGAGGATATGGGTAGGTATGGAGAGGTAAATAATGCTAGAGGGGAGAGTTGGTTAGGTAGGGAGAGGGAAAGAGTGCT
>SNQJ01S0218006.1:1355-15342 GCA_010110895.2 Picea sitchensis | reverse complement strand
TTTATGTTTATAACACTGGATTTCACAGTAAAGACTTACTGCCACTAAGATTAATGATTCGAAGTTAAAAATGAGTGAAATTGTTAATAATTTACACTAACTGATTCACCCCCCCCTCTCAGTTAGTTCATACCTGTAACAAATCAATCATAATAAAAGAATAGTTAAGATTCATTTATTTCTAAAAAATATGATTTGGCTAGGAAGTAAACTATCACTAGAAGGAATCTCCAAGACATGTTGAAATTGTCATGTCCATTGGAAGTTCAACAATCAACTTTATTAGATTATGAGTATACTTTTTTATCTCCCTAGAAAATAAACATAATTTCATTAATAAAAATAAAAATACATTCTTCATATGATGAGTAGCATTTCAAAATTATTTCATCAGGATACCTGAATTCATAAAACAGATTAATCCCACTGGAATTACCCCTCCCAAAAATCCATAACATAATAGAGTCCCAAAAGTCATCACCATATAGTCCTTAGTAAATATCCCTACAGGTAAAAAATAAAATCTCCTCAAAAGTCCCAAAGATAGTTTAAAAGTAGATCAACCATCAACTGAGCTCATAAGAGAGCACAATATTCATATAACAACCATCATATACCCATTAAAGGGATAAAAAAAATGCAAAAAAAATCTACAATAAACCACAGGAAAACACAACTCCTCACGAGAGAAACCATATAAAGGAAGGATGGTCATAAATTTGAGTATTGTCTCATCCTCAATCTCTCAAATATGTCATTGATCCACATTCAATGAAAAACCAGCCTTGGAATGCCTGTCTTCCAACTCATTTTTCTTCTTGATGACATGATGAAAATAAACTTGGTTAAAAACAACTACAAATGATTGGATGTAGGGAGTCTTCTCTATAGAAAACCTATTCTTTGTGGATATGACATAGGATATATATTAGTTTATAAATTCATAGGCTACCCAACCTTTGTATGGTTTTTTTTTTTTTTTTGACGATAACGATTAGAGGAATTATATTAATGNATGGTGGCAAAGCCACAGATCGGTTACAAATGGCAGGGCTACACAGAGCTGTTGCCTACATAAATTGAGATACAATGCTAAAATTGCTAGAATCCTGGAAACGTTACCCATTACTCAGAATACATCTTGTTGAAAGCTATTTCAGTGAGCCAAAGCGGCTTCGTGTCATTACATCTTCCCGATGATAGACGTTTTTTTTCCTTTTGGTGATGACTTGCCATTCATTTCTTTGATCCTGGTTATGAATTTCCGACTGAGCTTGCACTTCTTCTGCCTCAGCAATATCGACCCAGCTTGAGGTCTTAGTTGGGCTTGAAGCCCTGGGCAGAGCTGCTTCCGCTGGGTCTTCCCCCTTAACAGGTTCTTTGAGGATAGAGACGCATTCCCCTTCAGCGTCTGACGACGGGATTGCTTCAGCTTGCTTCTCCAGTTGCGCTCCTGTCCACCAAGTGGGCCTTTGGCGTCGGGATGGTCTTCTTTTCCTGGATGACTTCTCACAATTCCGGGCTATGTGCCCTGTTTCAAAACAAACCCTGCATCTAAAACAGAGGTTCTCGAAATCGATCTTCTGGGTCCAAGAGACGTTGTCTCCGAGGAGGTTGATTTCTGCTAGGAACCCCTTGTTGAAGTCCATCTCTACACAGATCTGGGCAAAGGTGGAGTTGACTGGGGAAGCTTCAGGGCAATTGCAGAGATATTTCCCTATGCCATTTCTGATAGCTTCAAGAGTTTTGTCCCCCCGGAAGTGCAGGGGGAGTGACGGGAGACGCACCCAGACCGGAGCAGTAGAAATAGAGGTTGTGGCTGGATCAAAGTCAGGGGTCCACGACTGCATGGATAGCCCTGCTCTGCCCCAGAACCACGGCCCGGAGCTGGAAACCAAGCCTCTTTCATCAGAAGAATCAAAGATAGCTGTGAAAAAACCCTTCGCAAGGGGGCAGACTGTAATCTCACCCACAAGAAGCGGGGACCATTCGGAGTCGATCCAGGAACGAAGAGCAACTAGATTCGGCCAAAATCCGTTAAACCTGCAAACCAGGGCGAACTTGTTGAGCTGAGAGGAATACTCCAGTACTTCCTTCAGTAACTGGATAGAAACTGTCGGGGCTTCAACAATCGAAGTATTTGGTGCCGAAGAACCCCCGTGAAGGGAAGCAATATCTTTGAAAGTAGTCTGTCCCGCACGGCCCAAAGAGGGACCCTGATCTAGGAGAGGGCGGGCGGAGAAACCCCCATCGGGCTTGGCACAGGCGTTTGAAGAGGCACGTGCAGGAGCAGGGGGGGCGTCGACCGCCATGGAGGACGCAACCACGAGAGGGGGCGCAACAACCGCAGGTGCAGCCACCAGGAACTTCGCAGACGCCATTGGGGGCTGCCCGGAGTGAGCTTGACGCCTGGATCAGGTCGGGAGGAGGCCAGCGGGCCTGTGGAGAGCTGTAGGACCAGACCGAAGCCCTAAAATCGAACCCTTGCCTTCTCTGCCGCCGTCGTCCTCAACCAGCTAAAAAAATTCTTGATTTTTTTTGTATATTTTAAAAAAGGGGGGTAGGGTGCAACACTAGGACTTCCCGGGAGGTCACCCATCCCAGTACTACTCTAGCCCAAGCGCGCTTAACTACGGAGTTTTGATGGGATCCGGTGCATTAACGCTGGTATGATCGCACCTACCCAACCTTTGTATGTTATTCTTGATATAGATTATTTTTCTTTTAAAAAAAATGTGTCTTTTATTTCATTCATACCCACAAAGAGAGGCATTATACAATTGTACATTACCTGGACAAAGAAAATACATGCGATATTCACCTCAAAATATAGGCAAGAAGAGCTAACATGATTGCTTTGGTTCCCACTGCAAGAGAGTAGTTATTTTCTTAAAATTCCCTTTCTAGCATGATATGGAATGACTAAGTCATATTTTTCAGTTTGCAATTGACACTAGTGTAACATGGTAGCATCTCCATGAAAGGTTTCCCTGCAATGCCTTTTCTATAAGGATATGCGTGTTAAATGTGTGTTGTCATATATGCTCTTTATTGCTTGTCCAATCATCCATTTGTCCCCAAATATGACCCCTTTATAGTCAAGGAGGGGCATAAAGAGTAATGAATATTCAATTGCCATCCTTTCTAAAAATCATTGGGCTACCTTACAACCTCATAGGACATGTTAAATTATATTAGGATTCTAGAATATCAAACAACAATGATATTTAAAGTCAGAGTGATGAAGCATCTCTTTGAATATTGCATTATAACATCATTTTATGGTCCACCTAGGCTTGTTTCTTAATTTTTTTGATTTTCATGATCTCTTTCTAAATGTAATTATTTTTTGAAGAATTATGATAATAAATCAGTGCCCAACTAAAGAGAACCATCTTCAACTTTCTTCTCCAACTTATTTTTTACCTCCTCTTATTGAAGTCAAAGTAGACTCCCCTTGATTCTCTATCAATGTTTCCAAACATTCAACCTTGTGTTCCCCCAAAAACTTATTTATTTTAAACTTCTTATTTGGTTCAGATCCAACAATTCCTTTCTTTAACCATTTATTGTTCCTTAGATTATTATTTTGGTAATAGTTTGTCCTGTTTCCTCCCTCTTATAGTTGTATGGATAGGGTGAATGCTATTATTTGATTTCTCTTTAATAATATAGGTGTAGTCTTGCATTACCTTCTGCCTTTTTCTACTATCTTTCGTTTCAATTTACTTGTCTTTAAGGCCTCTTGTTTTTCCTTTGTTAGAGTTTCTTTCCAGATGGTAGTGTTTCCAAATGGATTATTGCATGTAAATGATATATTTTCAATCTACTTCTTGATTCTAGGGATTAACATGTTTCTATAAGTTGAGGTAATGTAATAGTCCCTTCTCCTAGAACATGTGCACAATTACTAGTATATTGAGCTATGGTCTTGTCTTTATTGAATTTTAAAACCTCTAAAAACAAATATCCCTAAGGTATTTCACATGGTTTCAAAATATGATCCACGCCATACTTCTTAAGGAAGGTTTGGTATACTCTCCTAAAGAGAGGTTCTTATGGGAGAGTCTTCCAATGGGTTGAATCCTAAAATATCTCGTCTCCTCTAGTGAACCTTGGGATCCCCTTCAAAAATTGTGCCTCTATATTGTTGAACTGGAAAATCATAACAAACTACCCTATGGTAAGCATGGTTACCAACTTACCTCTGTTGAATCCTGGAGGTTCCTAACTTTTGAATGCATCTAACTACAATTTGGTATGTAGGTCATAACTCCAATGATTCAGTATATGAATCTTTGACCTTTATGGCTGAGCTACATGATATTCTAGGTCCAAAGGTCCAGCTTTATTGTATTCCCTTCCACTCAATGAAAAATTTCATTCTCCTCTTGGGTTGAGGGAAATTTCTATTATTTTCAAAGGTCTTTCGCTGTCATTGTTGATTTTTTTGGGGAAAGATAACTTTCTCTCCCCTTTCTTGTCTTAGGAGTAGATTCAAATTTACTGAAATCAGAGATGTTACATACATATCTAGTAAAAAATTGTACTCTCAATCTAGATTCTGCAAGATTACTTCCAAGTTGTTGTCTATAATTTCCCTTGTTGGGTGTGGCTCATGGATTGATAGGTGTAGCTTTGATTTCAATTTTATTCCATTACTTTCAATTGCTACTTTGAGGCTCTCCAAATTCTTACCAAGATCTTTTCCAAGGGAAGTTTACAAAATTTGCATCTTTGACACAATGAACCTTTTTATGTTTGGAAGTGATTTCAAAAACATGCCCCAAAGGGGATTCACTAGTGAATCCCCTCCAGGATTTTTTACTCTAGTGTTTGTTTTTACCTTTAAGTTAACCTAGAGCAAGGTTTGGAATCTTTTCTATTGTAATTTGGTAGCAATGAAGTTCTTCCACCATTGTGGAGGATGAGTTGACTAATTGAATTTTCCTAAAGTCTAACTTAAGAAAATTAACTGTTGATGTGTTATATTCTTCACTTGACTACTTGGGCACCTTTCTAAGGTTAAAATTGAAAATAAATTAAGTGATGGTTGTTTGAGTGATTGACCAATTCTGATCTCCTCCTGCACAAATTCATCTCTCATGTGCATGAATGACCAAATCATGGGGCTATTTTCATGAGGAAGGGAGACTTAGTTCATGTCTGAGATTCCTCTACATGTTGTGTCTAATAATTTTCTATTTGATGCAATTTACCATAAGTTTACAACCATATGAATCATAGGTGTTCAAGTGTCTGAGTGAACACATTCTAATGTAAGATATTTCCTCTCAATTGATGGTACTAATCTCTTAAATTGTACCTTGTGCTTTGGGATATTAAATCAATGAAGGGGATCTAATACAAACCTAGTTATATGCACAAATTTCCATGATAACCCAAATGATTATATTGTTGTTCCTCTATTCTCTACTCATAACTTGAGCCCAATTCAAAGGATATTGTGGTTGTCTTTTATGATTAGTTCCATGCCAATGTTGGTGTTGTTAACAACAATGTAGCTGATTTTGTGCCTTTGTACTATATGAATTATTTTAGATTTGTTAATTAACATATCAAATTAATATTGGAATGCAGAACATCAAATATGAGTCAACGACAAAGGTTGAAAAATGATGACTACCATTCATATTATGAGAGAATATCTGATGATAATGATATGGATAGATATCCATGTCCATGTAAATATTTTCTTGTTGGAAAGGTGAGGAAAATAAATGTGATTTATCGACATATGATAAGACATGGGCATAGTGGCATAATACCTTGGGACAACAATTATCATGAAGATATTATAGAAGTGCATATCATGAGAGATGAAGAGGTACCAAACATTCTTGAAGTGGAACCAAACATAGATGAAGAGGCAACAATGTTAGATGAAGGGGTTGAAGTTAATAGAATGTTGAATGAGGGTATAAAAGGAGGATACTTTAAAGCCTATGTATTCTAATTGCAAGTTAATTCATTTGATAACAATCCTTCAAATTATTAACTTGCAAGTGGTGCATGTTAGAAAAACAGGATCGCAGAGCAATAAAATAAAACAAATGCGGAAATAAAACATAGAAGATACACAATAAAATAGAGACACAAATATACGTGGTTCACCCAGTGTGGGCTACGTCCACCAAAGAAATTTCTAGGTCCTTCCTTTATTATTATCTAGAAAATGAAGGGATACAACCTACAACACACCCGATGTAACTTCCTCTTCTTTCTCTCACAGTCTCCTCACTCAGAATACAATATTCACAATGATACATAGCCGCAATACATTTCCCTTGTAAAAGAGGGTTTCCTCCTATGGAAAAAAACCATAACATAACGTCTACCATCAGATTTGTGACCTTATAATGAACAATCCATATTTACAATGAAATTAAAATATACATTTACAAGACATTTTTTCCTTCAGGGGCCCGCTTTCCCCCGGACCCGACAGAGGGGGTAAACCCCCTCTGCACTCCTCTGTGTGGAGGAGTGTACATTATTATAGTGTGTAAAGTCTTCATGGGGTATAAACATGACTGAAAACAAAGACCTATGGATTGGGAAGGTAATCAGGCTCCACAACCAACAATCTCCCACTTGGAGACTGATCTCAACAACTCCACCGCTGTTGTATATGCTGGACTATGATCCTTCTTGGACCTAGAAAATTTCTCATCTTCATATTCATTCTTGAATACCAATTGAAACTAAGCAGGAACTCTATTTATCCCTGATTACTTCCTCAGTTAACATGTCTGCAGGATTTTGTTTAGTATGTGTCTTTTCCAACTTCAAATGTCCATCTTCCAAGACAGATCGTATGAAATGGTACATGATCTGTATATGCTTAGTCTTAGAATGGAATGATGAGTTCTTTGCAATATGAATGGAACTCTCACTGTCATAGTACAACCTGCTATTCTCTTACTTCTTTCCCAATTCCTCCATAAACCTTTGCAACCAAATCATCTCTTTACTAGCCTCTGTAGCAACAACAAACTCTACCTCTGTTGTTGAAAGTGCAACAACCTTTTGTAGTTTTGAAATCCAACTTACTGATGTTCCACCTATAGTAAAAACATACCCTGTGGTGCTCCTCCTGCTATCTTTATGAAATTCCATATCTAAATCAACATATCCATGTAGAACAATGTCTGAACCTCCAAAACATAATGCATGAGTAGCGGTGCCTCTCAAATACCTAAGAATCCACTTTACTTCCTCTCAATGTTATTTACCTGGATTGTTCATATACCTTCTCACAACTCCCACTACATGTGCAATATATGGTCTTGTGCAAACCATCACATACATCAATCTTCCATCTGCTGATGAATAAGGGACCCTAGACATGTATTATATCTCCTCCTGTGTCTCAAGACACATTTCCTTAGTTAATTTGAAATTTCTAGCCAAAGGTGTACTAACTGGTTTTGCATTCTCCATTCTAAACCTCTCCAACACCTTCTCTATGTACTCACCCTAAGACAATGTCAATTTGTGATTTTTCTTGTCTCTTATTATTCTCATACCCAAGATTTTCTTTGCAGTACCCAAATCCTTCATCACAAATGAATTAGCTAATTTATTCTTGAGCACATTTATATCTTGCATATTAGACCCTGCAACAAGCATATCATCTACATACAATAGCAAGATAATATAGATTCCATTTTCTAGATTTTTAAAATAAACACAGTGATCATAATGACATCTACTATAACCCTCTTCTTGTTGGATCATGTTGTCATTGATGCCAATGGTTTGATTGATTGTCATCATTGATTGATGTCAAGTGATGGATTGTTTGATAGGCTTGATTTATTGATGATTGATGAACAAAGTGTATGTATTGTCTTTGAAGAGAATGATAGATGTCAAGTGGAAACCAATCGATGAATATGGATCAATGAGTTGTCATTGATATGATGAAGATGGATCGATGAATTGTCATTAATACATGATGCATAGTTGATGTATATGATGCAGTGGTGGATTTATGAATATATGAATCATTATAGTCTTATCATGATTGATAAGGTGCACAAATGGATGAACTCCAAAGTGGTCCCCTTATGGTGAAATCCCTCATGGGAAGACACTTTGTGAATTGTGGTTTGGAGGACCCATGATTTTATGTGGAATAATGTGATGGAGATCAATGAAATTTTTGGTGAAACTATCCTAGATGGATAGTTCTTGTCATTCCATTTCCGGTGGTATGTGGAATGTCACATAACTCCTCACGGTTTGAGAGTTATGGCCCTACGAAGTTGAAGGACCTCCATGTGTTGGCTTGAAGCCCCAAATGGTCAAAGAAGTCAAAGTGACCTAAAAGAAGAAATCATTATTTAAATGCTACAGTAAAGTGACAAAGTCAAGATGGATTATTTGAATAATAAAGAGAAGTGACAAAATCAAGAAGGAATATTTAAATGATAAAGTATTGGAGAAATTTCTATTTATAGAAAGTGGTTAACCCTAAAATAAGGAAAATAGGTTAAGTGACCTAGAAATGGGTTAAGTAACCTAGAGGATGAAAGTATAAATAAGATAGCAATGGTATCTTGCAGATCATCCTTTTTTTGGATCAATGGAGAGCTTCTCGTGAGAATATCTTTTGGAGTATTGATGGAGAGATTATTGTGAGATCATCTTTGGTATGGATCTCTTGAGCATGATTGAAGATCTACTCTGAGAAAGAGAGCATGAGGAGGATATCATGGACGCATAAAAGTTTCGACAATATTGGATATCTTAATGAAAAAAATCTCGAAGCTTCAGAAGCCCTAGTTTCTGAGGTGTACGCGGGTTGTAATGGGCCAGGGCGCGTACATATATTGTTGTATGAGGACAGGGCATGTACAGTGGATGGAATGATTTGTGTTTGAGCTGGGGCCAAGCTCTTGGATGATTAGGCAGGCTCCATATCTGCATTCTATGGGATTAGATATGCCACTGAGACACTGGTATGATTACATTATTTTATTGATGGATATTATTGTTTGATGTGATGTGAATGATTAGGGAATTCTTGGTATGGCTTCTATGATGTGGTTCAGTTTGGTTGATTTGGTTGATGGAGTGAGCAATACTCTTGTGATTCAGTGGTGACATGATTTCTATGGTTTACTAGTTGTTTATACATGATTGAGATTGCATTCATATTGATTGATTGTAGAGCATGAGTAGACTATTGGAAATCTTGGATGTGTTGTGACTAGTTGGTGGTCAGATTGCATAGTCAGAGATAGAAGAGAATGATATATTGGTTGCAGAGGATATGAGTTGATCTTGAAGGAGAAACCCTAATAGATCAGAAGGTATATGTAGGTTGTTGTATACAATGGTCACGTACACACGTGGGCTGTAGTGAGCTAGACCGCATACACACGCGGGCTGCACTACTAACAGGTCATGTACCTGTTCACAGATTGATATCTATTAAGGATTGTTGCCTCATATCATTTGATGCTGAGAATGTAAGCTGATTCTTGCATATAGAGCTAGTGCTCTTGTAGATTTGTACTCTATTCAGTTGTTGCTGGAAAACCCCCTAATTGTTGTCCATAATAAAAGGAAAAATTGTACATACATCTTGTGTTCTTTGTGTTCCTTGTGGTGATGAATTGTTGATGATATATTTTTGATATATGTTGCTAATATGTTCACATATAACTAGTTATAAATGACAGCAATGAGTAATGATTAAATGTTGAATGTTAACTAAAGAGTTTTGTGTAAGAGGGAAGTTTTGAGAAAAAGAGCCCCACACTCATTCACCCCCTCTCTAAGTGTGGTAGGTGTGTCCAACAATTGGTATCAGAGTGGACCTTCACTACAAGCCTTAACAAGCTTTAAGGAGATCCATAGACACACAAATGGATGATGAAATACCAATCCTTGATGAGAAAAACTATTCTACTTGGAGAATAGAGATGAGAGTACATTTGAAGGAAATGGGAGCAACTATTTGGAAGGCAGCCATTGGTGGATCAGTTTCATTGAAGAACAAGTCAAATTTTGCAGCTCAAAGGGAAGAAAAGAATAATGATTCATTGGCTCTCAATACCATTCTTAATGGACTCTCAAGCCCTATCAAAGAGAGCATGGGACAATGCACTTCCACCAAGGATATATGGCTAAAGCTAGAGAAGACATATCAAGAAAAGAAAGAATATGTTGAAGACCACTCCATCAAGATCATTAAAGGTAAATAATCTCCAACTCTTGATTACATATGTGATGATGTTGAAGGGATTTCAAATAAATGAAAAGAATCATGTGACGATCTTGGAAAAAAGGAATATCTTGAAGATATTTCAAATGAAGGTAAAGAATCTCCAAAGACTCTTGATTACAATGATTCAAAATGTGATGATGTTGAATTTTTCTCAAGTGAAGAAGAAGATCTAAAAACAGTTTGTGTAAAGTTTGATGGTAGTTATCCCATGGAAAGAATAGAATAAAATATATTAGAACTTGATGCAGGAGCATCGTATGAAGCCAAGGCACACGCCTAGCCAAAGAGACAGCCGGATGCATAGACAAAGTTAAATACTTTTTTGTGAAAACATTGTGAATTTTTCAAAATCTGAAACATTAATGTAATGGACAGGAGGAAAGTCCAGTCGCATTTATATTGAAGAGCCAAAATGATTTGGAGCATATGTTCCTATCCGCCTGATGTAATAGGCATTTATGTGTGTTTAATGCAAGTAGGTAGATTTAAATGATAGATTAGACAGTTTAGGATCTTAGGAGAGAAAACAGATGATAGATACCCTCAACCCTTGTATCATTGTAACATAATTCAAAATTCATAAGATGTAGAGATGCACAGAGGGGAAAAGAGAATTTTATGCATTTTTAGTTGTTATTTTCCATGTACAGGAGCACTGGAATTAATAGAAGAAAGTTTTCATTCCAATCTATATGTTTGTTATGGTTGTTGGAACTACCTGTTAAATGGTATGTTGCCGGCTTGTTTGCATTCTCTGTATGCATTTTCTTTCAATGATATGTGTGTATATAGGCTCTAGAATTCTATGTTGAATGTTTGAATTCTGGATAAGGGGAGAATGAGTTTTAGTTGTTTCTCCTTCTGAGAACTCCTGCAAAGACTGCAGTGGAGGGTCCACAAGGAGTGCATCGACCAGGCTCTGAGTTTCATCTCAGAACTCTTAGAGGAGATTCAAATTGTGTCTTTACAGGAAAGAGTGTTAGCAAAGAACAGAGTCGTGTGAAGTGTGTGCAGGTTGGGAGAAGGGAACAAATTCTTTCAAACTCAAAGAGGAGTTGAAGAATTATCTATTGCAAAGAGTGCACAGAGCCGAAGACCTAGATAACTTGAGGTTATTTGAAAAAATTTCGCAAGGAATGAGTGCAGGGACCATTTTGGAAGCCTTGAGTTTGTAAGCGAAAGCTCAGAAGGGATAGACCCTATGAAGTGTTCGAATAAATACAAAGGTCAAAATCATCTCACAGAAGTCAAGTTCAGGAGGAAGGATGCCAATTCATTTGGTATATGTCCTAGAGAAGTTGAAACAGATGGTGGAATCGCTTCAGGAGGAAGTATCGAAGTTCCATGGACCATTGGATCTGATAGACCAGCGGAGGGATTAATACTAAGAGTCTTTCAACACCCATAATCTCAGGAGGAGGAGTGACCATTAGATCCGAATCAACAAGGATTATTGATTCGTATATGAATTTTCCATATCGGGGATCGTGAAGTGGAGTAGTTTAAGGTTGGACTCGAGATTTGCAAACTCCCAGGTTGCAAAATCCTGATATAGCCAGGACCATTGGATCGAGGGAGGCACACAGCCATAGATATCATCGAAAGCATGATTTCGGAGTCGGGGATCCACAGAGGAAGAGGAACGACTGTTGGTCATTCGCTCGAGTTGCGAAAGATGAAAATTCTGTGTGGATAGGTGGGAAGAACTCACCCCGTAAGTAGAGTAAAGTAGAGGAGACAAGTGGCATGTACCCGTCACTTTGGGTGGAGTCAACCTTCGTTGACACATCACGTTTCAGGGATTCGCAAGGGAAGAGAACAAGATGTTGGTGCTCCAATTTGTGAAGTCGTGAGTTGCGAAAGGTGCTTGCGTTAAGGCTTGGTTGTGGTCATATTGGAAAAGGGGATGAAGTGGGGGCTTGCTCCTTAATCCCATTTGTAATTTCGTATTTCATCTATTGCCAAGAGCTGTGGCATTTCATTCGAAGTGCCCAACTCGCGAGACCTGAAATCCTTTGTCGGTTTACACAAGGAGTTCAGTTAACCCTTTTCGTTGTTTAGAGAAGATCCTACGTGGATCTCAGCCTGAGGGCAAGAGGTCTACACCAGTTGTGGTATCAGAGCCCAAAGAAAATTATTTTCTTTCTACAGAAGAGAGAAAAGAGGAATTTTACAACCGTGCCACCGAGAAGAAGAGAAAGGCCCATACCTGATCCAACAATGGAAAGAGAAATGTGTGAATTACGTGCCAGACTTGATGCTATGGAGACAACACATAGGAGAACAGTTGACGCTGGGGATATCAGTGAAGCTGAAAGTGAAAATGAAGCTGGAAACAAAGGAGAAGAAGTTGTAGTCGAAGATGCTGCAGAAGAATGCCTATTCAGGGTTGTTGCAAGGATAGGTGCTAGGGAAAAAATGGATATTCCAATGTACAAAGGAAACCTAGACGTTGAAGAGCTTCTAGACTATATTAGAGCTCTAGACAAATACTTCGACTATGGGGATGTCGAAGAAGACAAAAAAGTTAAGCATGTCATTACCAGACTTAAAGGGCATGCAAAACTCTGGTGGGATGAACTGCAGGTTGATAGATGTTGCAAGGAAAGCAAAAAATCAAGAGCTGGGATAGAATGGTTGAAAAAATGAAAGCCAAATTCATACCTAGAGATTATGAAATCAATCTATTTCAGAGGATGCAAAATTTGAGACAAAAGATGATGTCAGTGAAATAATACACTGAAGAGTTCTACATGATAAACATCAGAGCAGGTCATCGGGAAAGCGATGATGAGAAAGTTGCCAGGTATGTGAATGGCCTACGATATGACATTCAGGATGAGATGACCATGATGACCATATGAACCGTAGAATATGCTTATTAGATGGCTCTAAAAGATGAAGAGAAGATGAGTTGAAAGCAAGGTCAAAGAGGCTGAGGTAGAAGTCAAAGCAGAGGCAAGACAATTTCCCAGGACAGAACTCAGAAACCTAAAGAAGAGGAGAAGAAACCTCAAACTCAATCTGAGAGAGGAGGAAGCTAACAAGGGAGACAATACGCTGACCGAAACGCTTTCCTCGAGCTAGAGGAAGAGGAAGAGGCAGAGGAGGTGAAGTGAAATTCTTTGTTTGTGGAAAAATTGGACATAAGTCTTAGGAGTGTCCAGATAGGAAGAAAGATGGTGGTGAAACTCACATTGCCGAAGCTCAAGGATAGAATGTTGAGGCATAAGATGCTGAGGGTGGAAGATCCTTGATGATGCAGAAATTTCTCTTGAATATAGAGAAGGATCCAGAGAACCCAACCCAAAGAAACAGTCTGTTTCAGACTGCTTGTAAAACCAAAGACAGGGTATGCAAGGTCATAGTGGACAATAGTAGCACAAATAATATTGTATCTACGAAAATGGTAGAAAAGCTGGAGTTGGAGACTGTTGCGCATCCAAGCCCATACAAATTTTTGTGGCTACAAAAAGGACATCAGGTAAATGTCACTAAACAATGTTTAGTTGAATTTAAAATAGGAGGATATAAAGATGAGGTATTATGTGATGTCATTCTCATGTATGTTTGTGTTAAGCCCTAATATTGGCTCATTACCCCTTAATTGGGGCATATTATATTAGTAATGTTATTTTATTTATGTCTGCTTTAGGCCATTATTTGTAATTATACCTCCTAGTCTCCTATATATACCAAGGAGACATTTTCATTTTGAATCATCTT
>SNQJ01S0218005.1:0-15342 GCA_010110895.2 Picea sitchensis | reverse complement strand
CTTTGCTATATATTGTTCAAGAGTTAGACCTACCTATAACCCTAGTTATTGTGTAAAGGGTACAGGTTGGCCCTATCTTATTGTGTCTAAAGATAAACTGTAAAAGATAATTAATATTATTATCAATAGTAATATTAATATTAATTATTATAATAATAAATAATTAATATGTCTAAGTGAAGTCGGCCCTATTGTGCCAATGGTCACTTCAGTTGATAGGACAAGTCTAATATAAGTAAGAGGAAATATTTCATTTGTAGACACACACACACACTTGTGAGTTTTGGAAATTTCAGCAAGTACACTTCTTGGTTAAAAGTTGCACACCTCTCTTGGGCTTTAGGGTTTCTAGGTTTTTGTGCACCCTCTTGTGTGCTAGGATATTCTTGGTGAAAATTTCTTTCTATTGAAGAGCATAACAAAGGATTTGGCTGGGCTTTTCTCCCTTGTTTGAGAAGGGTTTCCGAGGATATATCTTGTGTTCTTATGCATGGTGCTTCTTCATGTGATCTTGGTTACTGCAACATTTATGGTTATGGTTAATTGTTAAAATGGAATGAACTTCATGCTTAACCTAATGCTATGAAAACTTAAACACTTTCAACCTGATTGCCTGAATCATTGGCTAGAATGTTCTTTTTCTTTTCATCCTTCTCGTGATTCTTTGGGTTCAATCTTGGATGTAGTTTCGAACATTTTTCCTCGGTGTGGCCATCAATGTTGCAATGATTGCAATGGTTGCTAGGATATTTAATCCATTGAGAAGTGGTTGCTGTCTTCTTGTATTTCCCCCCTTTCCATTTCTTCTTCCCCTCCTTGGAAGCTTCCTGGTTCTCTTTATGGTTCGAACCACTTGGTTGCCCCTTCTTTTGGCCTATGTTTTCCAGGTACTGTGCCTGTACACATGCCTCATCCACCATCCTTGTCTTGAATAAGATCACCTGATTTCGTAGATGAATGTGTAAACCACCTAGATACTTGAGGAGTACATCTGGGTTCTTAGGAGAGAAACCTAACATGATGGCCATCTTTTTGAACTTAGGGGTGTACTCCTATACACTTTTCCCCTGCCTCTACCTGAAGTAGTGCCACAAGATCAATTGGTCCTCTACAAACCAAATAGGGTAAAATTGGGACTTATTGAGAGTTTTGAAGTCCTCCCACCTAGTTACTGGCAGATCACCCTCCAGCCTAAGTGTTTCTGTATGGATTTCCCACCAGGTTAAAGCATGGCCCTCTAACTTCAATCTAGCAAATGAAATATTCTTCTCTTGATCTATATGGTGAACGATACAATGAAATTCTAGTTGTTGAAACCAATGATTTAGTTTTAATGCATTGATCTCATCTTGATATGGTTTTATGTCCAATTTCACTTCCATATTGAATAGGGATTATGAAGGGTTCACGACACTCGAACTTCGCTTCTCTTTTTTGGATTCTTGTTGCGACTCATTTTCTTCCTAATCTTTCGATTTTCGCTCTAATCCGTTCTCTAAGTTAGAGCCTCCATCATCTTTGAACAGTCCATGCTTACTTGCTAGAGATGCCATGAAGAGGTTCATATTGCGACTGATGTTAGAAACTTGTGCTTCCAACCACTCAAATCTCTGTTCTGTTGGATATCGAGGGTTATTATGAATAAAATCGTTTTCCATGGCTAGGGTTTCTATGAATTCTCCTTAAGTCGATTCTTAGATCCTACAACTTCCCACAAATACCCAAAAGAGAAACCTTCTCTGATAGCAATATGATATGTAAATTGTCGTGGATATTCCACTGGAATAGTTTGTCACAATAGATCTAATAAAATAATAAAATCTTTACTATTAAGGTTAATTTCCTTTAGATCTCCAGAATATTTAGTTACTAGTAAAATATATAAAACATAGAAAAATTATAGAACAGTAAAACACATTCACACCATCCATAAATAAACACAAACAAGGGGGTCTCATACACCAATTTGGTGTGGCTTGGTTGTGACCTTAAAAATAGATTATTATTATTATTATTATGACCTGGGAAACCCAATACAGGAGAAAACCCAACTATAAGGTGAGGCTTCTCTACTCTTTTTTCTCTGGTAAAGAAATGATGCAAGTATAAAGAAAGAGACACTCTCTGTGGAGTTTCCTTTGACTTATGGCCTATATGGCTGCTACATAATCTCTCTTCCTCTATTATGCTCACAAAATACTACTCTCATATGTTTTTCTCAGCTATAGAACAAGATACAATCCAAAAGAATGGAACCCCTTCTCCTCTTAGTGGCTCGATATTTAACATAGCCTGATAGCCATATAGGGATAGGTTTTTGACTTCCTCAAACTTCAATTCTGATAAGGTTTTGTAACTTCTAGAATGTCCTTAGAAAATTGACTGTGTGGCTAGCCCCACACGTCTAAATAATGGAGGTTGAAGTGGCATCCACTTGCACCATGGTGATCAATATGGTAGGTCAACTTGCAAGAGACATAACTTTCAATTATAAACTCTGATTGACGAACAGTCTGTGCCATTGGAAAGGTATCGACGTGTAGAATTTAGAATCTTCCACCATATTAAGGTTTGAAAAAAAAAAAGGTCGTTTGATGCCTCAAAATGGCTTCAGACTATTTCTGACTATTTTTTGGACCCAAATTTCCAAATTTAGACCAATCGGCGAAACGGCCCTAAAAGTTTATTCCTCCAATTTTTCCATAGTGAGATAGATGAAAAATAATATAATGATCCAATCCGGATCAAGTGTATACAAAGTTTAGTCATGTAACTCTTTATTCTATGAATGAATAAGACAAAAAGAGAGCAAGATATGCTCAATGAATGTTGGTTTTCCCGGTTAAGGGTTTCCAGGGTAAACTCTTTGTGTACAGTATGGTTGTCATTGATTAATTCTTCTTTAATTCTATATTCTCTTTCTTGGTGGGTTTAGTGTGAGTATTATTTCTATACAAGTGGTATCAGAGCCCCTTTTTTTCTCTGTAAATTCATATTGGAGCAAGGTTAGGAAGATCTTGGATACGATCTAAACCTAGGACTAGTGGGAGTTGTAATATAGTGATGTTTTATTTTTTGTGCTTGAAATAATGGCAAGCAGTTTGAGGATAGAGATCAAAAAATTTAATGGCTAGAATTTTGAGCCTTGGAAGCTTAAAATGGAAGATCTCCTTGTAGATTGATAATAGTGGGTAGCTATGAGTCTCGGAACAATTTCGACGAGTATGTCAAAGGAAGAATGGGAAAAACTTGAAAGTAGGGTAAGCAGTACGATCCGACTTTGTCTTTCATATTCGGTAGTTTTGAATGTCTCATGCGGAGACTCTGCAAAGAAACTGCAGGACAAGTTGGGAAGATTGTATTAGTTGAAATCCCTAGTAAACAAGTTGTTTCTTCGGAATAAATTGTACCTTATGAGGATGAGTGATGGGAGATCAATAAAAGAGCACTTGAATGCATTCAATATTGCAATAAATCAGTTATTGTCTATGGATATTAAAATCACTAAGGAGGAGAAATGTATCCAACTATTTTGTTCTTTACTAGATTCGTGGGATAACTTAGTCATGGTTATCGAGAGTAATTCAACCACATTATTTCTTGAAGACATGGTTTCATCTATGTTGTCAAAGGAAATGAGGTGGAAGAAGATGGAAGGATTGACCAAGGATGACTTGATGGTGAGAGGTTGACCGATCGATGAACGAAAAAGAAAATTATCAGATAGAAATTCTAATTCGAAGGATATATATAAATTATTGGTTTAGTCAACATGAAGATGTTGTAAATGTGGTAAATATGGGCATTACAAGAGATACTGCAAGTCTAAAGTGACTGAGATCAGTCTAGGATCTGATGAAAAACAATCAACTGAGAGAAATACTACTCCAGACAAAGGAGGAGGTGTGTATCTAGTGTCAATCAATACACCGTGGGATCATGACATTTGGTTGATCGAATTATGTGCATATGTTCATATGACACCTCATAAATAATTGTTATGTGAATATGATACATATAAAGCATGATATGTATTCTTGGGGGATGACTTGACAACCTAAATTTTTGGACGAGGAAGAATCCAATTGATGCTACAGGATGGGAGGAGTAGAACCCTTCAAGATGTGCTACATATTCCATGTTTGGAAAGAAATATGATATTTGTCAACAAAATAAGTGATGCAGGTGTGCACACTTTATTTCAGAAGTCTATGTGGAAAATGGTCAGGGGAGAGATGGTATTAATGAGAGGAGTTCGGATTGGAACCCTGTACAAGTTGTTAGGGAGTGTTGACTTGACTGGATGAAACAACAACATCGTTTCTGAAGTCAAATCAACTCAAATCCAACCAAATCATCTTTTTCTTATCAATTTGACCCAACCATGTTATGGCACTAGAGAATGGGATATATTGGAAAAAAATGACTTCAATCTATGCACAATAAAGGAATGGTTGAAGGTTTCCTTGACAATAGTTTAGAAGTCAATATTTTGTGAACATTACATCTATGGAAAACATAATCGTGTTATATTCCCATCTAGAGCTACAAGGGAAAAAGGTATTCTAGAATTGATCCATAGCAACATGTTTGGGCCTATACCAGTCCTTTAACTAGGAGTATCTCTATATTATGTCTCTTTAATAGATGATTTCTATAGAAATACATGGATGTATTTCCTAAGGAAGAAATCAGAGGTTTTTGAGAAGATCAAAGACTTTAAATCTCTTGTGGAAAACCAAACATATAAGAATATCAAGGTGATGGGAACTAACAATGGAGGTGAGTTATGTGGAAAGTATTTTGAGTAGTTCTGCAAGAAATGTGGCATAGTATGCCAAAATACCACACCATATACCCCACAAAAAAATGGAGTTGCTAAAAGAATGAATAGAATGTTCATGGAAAAGGAAAGGAGCATGCTCAACACTAGAAAATATTTGGTAAATAGGTATGCTTCATCATCGCTAGTCGACTTAAATCCACATGAGGTATGTTTTAGTAAGAATCTTTTGGTTTCATATCTCAAGTTCTTTCGTTGTGATGCATTTGTGCACATTCCCAAGAAAAGAGGAACAACCTGGACAATAAGGTAGTCAAGTGTATTTTCATCGACTACAAGGATAGAATGAAAGGATACAAGCTATGGGATCCAGTGTCGAGGAAAATAGTGTATAGTCAACATGTAATCTTCAAGGAAGTTGGAGGAACTCCTAGGGCTGAAGAGCCTCAAGTGGAGAAAGAACCAAAGAAGATGATGTTTGAGTTGAGGAATGAAGAACATTATTCATATGAGTCAATTGAATCAGATGAAGAGGTGGAATAACTAATTCCAGTTATAAGGAGGCATGAACAAGTAAGGAAACTAGTTGAGAGGTAGTCCACCTAATTTTTGTTTAACATTTTTTTTATATACCACTGGCGATGATCCTAAGTCAGTCAAGGAGGTAGTCTGATCGACAAAGGGTAAACTCTGGAAGGAGACCATGGTCGAAGAAATGGAATATTTGCACAATAATGAGACATGGGATTTGGTGAACTACCTAATGGAAGGAAACCTATCGGTAGCAAGTGTGTGTTAAACAAAATTTTGAATGCAATAGGTCATGTTGAGAAGTTCAAAACTCATCTAGCATCAAAAGGGTATTCCCAAGTAGAGGAAGTCAAATTCGGTGAGTTTTTCTCTCTTGTTGCAAAATTAAATTCCATTATCATACTAATTTTTATGGTTGCAACATTTGATCTTAAGATAGAGAAAATGGATGTGAAGACAACATTCCTACATGGGGACTTGGAAGAAGAAATCTACATGAAACAACCTGGAAGATTTGTAGTAAAGGGAAAGAAAGAGCTAGTCTGCAAGTTGAAAATATCCCTTTATGGTCTAAAGCAATCACCAAGTATGTGGTACCAAAATTTTGACACATACATCCTTAGTTTTGGATTTGTGAGAATCAAGGTTGATCATTGTGTATATTCCAAGTAAGAAGGTGATCATTTCATATATGTCGCTTTGTATGTCGATGACATGTTGTTGGTCAGAAATAACATGGATGTTATAAAGGAGGTGAATATGTAGCTATCCTTCAAGTTCAACATGAAGGATCTTGGTGCAAAAAAATTCATTCTAGAAATGAAGATCAAAGGAGATCGAGAAGTTAGAAAAAATTCGCTAAATTAGAGAAACTACATTGAAACAATCTTGAAACATTTCAACATGCATGATTTAAAATCGGTCAAGGTACCGATTCTCGTGGGAGAAAAAATAATTGTTGAACAATGTCCAAAGACACGCGAAGAGATGGAAGACATGACACATTTTCCTTATGCTAGTGATGTTGGTAGTCTGATGTATGCGATGGTTTGCGTTCGACCAGATATTGCTCATGCAATGGGAGTATTGAGCAGATACATGTTGACACCTGGGAAAGAGCACTAGACTATTGTCAAGAGAGTTTTCAGGTACCTATGTGACACAATATAATATAGTATCTTCTATCAAGGGAAACCGAAACTGACAGGGAAGTAAATGTACATGGCTTTTTCGATGTTGATTGGGCTGAAGATTTGGATTGTCGAAGGTTGACTAGTGGATATGTGTTCAATATGTTTAGTGGAGAAATCAGTTGGATGAGTAAAACATGGGAAGTAGTAGCTTTGTCGATGGAAGAATATGAATACATGGAAACCACTCATTCAAGAAAATAAGCAATATGGTTGCATCATCTCTTTTCAGTGATTGGGTTAATAAAGATATGAAGATGAATTGTGATAGTCAAAGTGAAATTTTTGTAGCAAAGAACCTAGGTTACCATTCCAGGACAAAAAATATTTATGTACAATACTATTTAATGAGAGACATAGTGGAAAGTAAGAAGGTGTTGTTGGAGAAGGTAGACACTTTGGAAAACATAGCAGACTCTTTGATCAAATCTGTGAGTGTTGTGAAGTTCTCTTGGTGTAGAGAGGAAATGGGAATTGTTGTTGGGTCAATGAACAAAATTTCATGTTCTCATGTATTAGAGAAAAAGAACACAAATGGGAGAATTTTGGGTTGTTATATCCTTTACAATGAAAACTCAGTCAAATCGACTGGCTAGTCAAGGTAGATCGACTGGGTGAATCCTTGATTGGATGGATAAGTCGAGTCAATGGTTAAGTCAAGGGTTGAGGTGATCTACTAGAAGGTCGAGAGGTCGTTTGACAAGAGGTCAAGTGGAAACTGACTGGATGTCCACTGTTGGTCAACTGGTTTATATCCGACTGAAGTTCGACGAGTAGTTGATTGTAACCAAATCCTAAGATTTGTGGGATTGCAACCAATCATCTGCATGGATCTGCAATTGTTTTTAGGCATCGTGATTTAGGGTTTTTCCTTATATAAATCCTATAAATATGACATGATATAATATTGTAAATGATTATTTTTAATGTTCAAACTTTTAGATGTGAGATGTATGTAATGGCCTTGTAGTTGTAAGCTAAATTGGCTACAGGGTTGTTCTTGCGTAAAGCAAGAGAGTAATATGATTATTGTGTTTTAGGTGTACACTAAGGTTAGTCATTTAGCTCTTTATTGTATGAATGAATAAGACAAAAAAAGACCAAGAAACACTGAAGGAATGCTAGTTTCCTTAATTAAGGGTTTCGAGGGTAAAACGTCTGTGTACATTATGATTGTCATTGATTAATTCTACTTTAATTATGTCTTCTCTGTCCTAGTTGATTTAATGTGAGTATCATTTCTCTACAAGGTAAGGAGGTAGGGAATTTGGTCATGTATAAATAAACTCCGTATTAATCATGCACATTATTTTCGTAGAAATTCACCCTTTTACTTATTATGATCATTATCAAATGTAAATGTGGACTCTAATTAGTTGAAATTTTCCCATTTAAATGACAACATGTGTCTACAAAGTAAGTCAATTTGGAAACTAGTCAAAACTAATTGTGCTTTTCCTCAAACCACCTTTCACTCCTTCTTTAATGTGATACACTTTGGAAGAGTTTAAACTATAAAAACAAAGAAAAACAATTAAAACTAAACCACATAATAACCACTTTGGATGAAAACTTGAATTTCACCTTCACTCATTTTAATGTAATCAACTTACTAAGACACTATGAAAGGGTTACACAAAAAAACATTTAGAGCTAAACTGCAAAACAACCCCTTTAATAAAAAAAAATATTAGGCTCAAGTCTTTAAAAAAACAAAACCCTTAAAAATACACAACTAGAATATAGAATTACCTCTCTCTCTATATATATATCAAAGGGAGGAATGTAGAAAGCTTTAATCTAACTAAATGAAAATAATTATTTTATAATTTTTATATAACCTTGTTCTCTTATGACGAGGCAAATAAAGACATCAACAATGCCACATCATTATATTATTTTCATAAATATTTTTCTATATAATGAAATGTTAAAAAAAAAATTAAAATATCAAAGGGAGGAATGTAGAAAGCTTTATCTAACTAAATGAAAATAATTATTTTATAATTTTTATATAACCTTGTTCTCTTATGACGAGGCAAATAAAGACATCAACAATGCCACATCATTATATTATAATTTGATCGAAAGTAAGATAATGGAAAACAATTAAAAATGGCCATTAAAAAGGAAACTAAAAATGACCATTAAAAATGATGTGATTACCTAGATTATCCACATGAAAACAAAGCTCCTAACTTAGACAACATCCTTCTAAAATTTTCTTAAAAAATATTGAATCGGGTTATTAATTTTTTTTTGGATTTTACATAGGGTTCTTATAAAATTGATTTTAAAGGGATGAGATATGGAAATCATTAGAAATGGGAAACATATCACTCTTATAAATGTTTGCTATAACGTTTTGGCTAAGGTAAGGCACGAGTGGAGACACACATATATGTTCTTCCATTAATTATTTCAAATATTTATATTGGATTTGTTGAAGGAAAACATATTTTCAAAAAATTAATTAGAATGTATGTATTTGTCTAAGTTGGTATCAAGGAAACCAATTTTGATGGCAATTATTGATTTTGAGAATGTTTATGATAAAATATAATGATTTTTTTTTTTTTTAACAATGGTGTAGTTTTTGGGTATTGTAACTAAATTCATTAATATTGTGTTTATAGTTTTAAAATAAGAATTTTTTAAAATAGGAACTTGTCTTTTTTACGGATGATAAATTCATAAAGAAGCTTGATCCACCCTCACAATGTTGAGATAAGAATAGGGTTTGTTGGTACCTTGCCATTGCTATACAATAATCATATGAACATTACATCAACAAAATTCAATATAATCAATAGCCACATATGACAAACTCCACACAAGGGAGAAGCATGCATGTTAGGGTCCTACCCTCCCTAACCCCTCAAGTAGATAGAATAATATGTTTTCTATGTAATAAAGGAGAAGAATAGTAATTAAGGCCTATGTAATAATCTTAACATGTCTAATGTAAGAAGACTTAATATAAGGTTTTGCTTCTAGAAAGATCTTCCTCTAGAACGTTCTCTAGAAGATTGAAATAGTATAAATAGGAGTAGAAAGCATGGAAGAGTTTTTTCTTGAGAATCATTTTGTATTTGCACTATGCTCTACTATAGGTTACCCCGTCGAAGAGGCAAGTGAACTTGGATTTCTATATAATGAAGGTATCATTTTCGGATTTGATTGTGTCATTGTGCTCTATATTTTTCTCTTTCTGTTGATACTTGCTACAACAATTATGTTTCTTCTCTTCATAATACATCTGATACCTTACAAGTTGTATTAGATCCCTTTCCTCTATAGATATTTAGACAAAAAAAAATTCATGCTAGAGATGTGTACTATCGACGTCTATAAAGAAAAATGATCTATCGTTCAATGGGTAAATATAAGGTTGTGGAGGACTACACACATGAAATATAGTCAGCTTCATGGATTACTTGAAACATGTCATTTCACCTTGTTGGAAACCTCTATAACCCCTATTGGTACCCCTTCGAGTAGTACCACATTAGACAATACCTATGCATGGCCAGTCACTCACACATACACTCAAGTATATAGGGATCCCCATCGGTCTCCTGAAACCAGCTATAGATCAACTTATCGATCGCCTGAATACTATAATGGCACCGATAACAACACTCGGGAAGACTACTCTCGCGTACTTGGGTAATCAGGTAGTATGACTAAGGGTATGGTTGAGCCTCCTTAGTTGGTTCCCTGAGATATTGGGTTGAGTACTATTGTTGGATTGTGCTAGTGTATTAGAGAGCTATAGCACAAGGAAAAACCTTATCCGTAGGAACCCTGGTAACTTTAACCCTTGCTATCATAATGGAACATAAAAGACATAGAGGGAAAATTTTACCATACAACATTGCCTCCTGCATCTAGGGTGCAAAATTACTACACAATTTTAACTATTAAAAATTTGGGCATTTGGTCAATATTATTCAGACCAGAGTATAACTCTGCAGGCATAAAAAATTAAAAATTAAAAAAAGGTAGTGGTCCTTCCAACACTTTTATTTGGGACCTATCCCATTGAATTATTGCACTAGTACCTATTGGTGTCCTTTATTTAGATCTTGAATGACATCAATGGTGATGATGGTTAAAAAATTTACGTCGAGGCTATATTGCTTGGACTCAGTTTGTTACAGACTTGTATGAATTCTTTGACACCGACACACATCATTTGGGTCGTTTGACCAAGCTGAAATAGTCAGGTACAATGGAATATCTATATAGTATCTTTTGGCTTTCCGAAGGAACGACATGTCAAACACCTTCTTCTGAGAATGATTAATTAGTGGCATGAAGAATGATATCTAAGCCCATGTCTTAATGGCTTTCCCCCTAACTTGGCTTGAAGCTACTCACCGCGCCAAGGAAGCACAACAAGTAGTCTCTTCCAAAAATTGAAAACCATACTTTATTCCTCGCCCTCACCCCACATATCCAGCCCCTCATTCCACTCCTCTCAAGATCCACAAATTAACTAGGGAAGAAATGTTGACACCAACTTAAGGGTCTTTGATATAACTATGATGAAAAATATTTTTCGGGGCACAAGTGTAAGGAACAAATCCTTTTATGGCCATTTATGAGTACATTTTTGAAGAGGATGAAAATGTTCCTCGTTCTGAATACCTGGCCCAAGCCGATGATAATACATTGCTCTCTAATCCACCCAAAGTTGAGCCGCTTATCTTGTTGAATGCCCTCACTGATTTCTCATCCCTAAACCCTTAAGTTAATTGGTTACATTAAGCATAGGAAAGTCAATATCATAGTCGACAATGGAAACACCCATAATTTTATTCATCATCGTATTGCTCAAGAGACCATGTGTTATATCTGTGCAATCAACAATTTTCAAATCATGATTTCTAATGGTGGTTTCATGAAATGTGGAGGGAATTGTGAAAATGTGTTCTTGCAAATTGATCAGTACCACCTGAAATCTCATTTGGCTTTATTGACATGGGTGGTTGCAACACTGTGTTCAATGTTGAATGGTTACACACATTAGACCCCATCACCATGGATTTTAAGGAATTAACCATGAAATTCCAACATGATGGAAAACATTATCAGTTCCAAGGCATCATGACAGACTCCCCATAAATCATTAGTTCCCACTGAATGGAAACCATACTCAAAACATGTCATTCTAGCATTATTTCCCAACTCCATTACATTCAAGCAGTTGAGACCCCCTCAACTATTGTTCGTCCTAACAACTGGTCTCTCCTCTCCAAACACCAATCTATTTTTGACAATCCCCAAGGAATTCCCCTTTCCCATGGTGCCCATGATCATTCCATTCCCCTTGTCCCCGGTAGTATTCCTCCCAATGTTCACCCTTATCATCACCCCTTTTAACAAAAAAATAAAATCGAGAAAATTATTCAAGAATTTATAGAGGAAGGTATTATTCATCCTAGAACCAACTCTTATTCCTCCCATGTAGTTATGGTGCTCAAGAAAGAAGGCATGTGGCACATGTGTCCTGATTTTCATTCCCTCAACAAAATTACCATCAAAGATAAACTCCCCATTCATGTCATTGATGATCTTTTGGATGAACTGAGTGGTGCTTAGTACTTTACCAAACTTGATCTACATCCTGCCTATCACCAAATATGTATGAAAGAGGTTGATATCCCCAAAAATAACTTTCAAACTCATGAGGGACATTATGATTTCTTGGAAATTATCTTCGGCTTGTATATTGTACCTTCCACTTTTCAAAGCCTCATGAATCATGTCTTCCATCCTTTCCTCCGTCATTTTGTATTAGTTCTCTTTGATGATATCCTCATCTATAGTCAAAATTGGAAATCCCATCTAGACCATGTGGATCAAGTCTTACACTTACTATCTCAACACAAACTCTTTATCAAACAGTCTAAATGTGATTTTGGAGCTTGTGAAGTAGACTATCTGGGCCATATTGTTGGCAAGGATGGTGTACGTGTGGATCCTAAAAAAATAGAAGCTATGAAGGATTGGCCTTGCCCTAAAACTCTTAAATTTTTTCTAGGTTTCCTGGGTTTAACAGGCTATTATCGCAAGTTTTTTCAGGATTATGGAAAAATTGCAGCTCTCCTCACTACTCTCCTTAAAAAGAATGCTTTCAATTGGACTTCCGCTACTGATCAATTCTTCCAAGCCTTGAAAGAGGCTATGTGCGTGAATCTTGTTATGGAATTGTATGAGTTCACCACTACTTTTTTTTCTGGAATGTGATGCTTCTAGGAAAGGCATTCGGGTAGTTCTCATGCAAGATGGTAGACCTTTGGATTTCACTATCTGAGCGACACTTGGGAGAATCCACCTATGAAAAGGAAATGTTGGCTATTCTACATGTAGTGGATATTTGACATCCTTACTTTCTTGGGAAGGCTTCCAAATTAAAAAGGATAATCGCAACCTAAAATATTTCTTAGAACAATGAATTTCATCCCTAAAGCAACAAAAGTGGTTGACCAAAATGTTTGGTTGTGATTATGATATCATTTACAAGAAAGGAAAAGAAAATGTGGTTGATGATACCCTTTCAAGGAAATATGAAGAAGACGGGTCCCTCTTCTCACTCTCTTTCATTGTATCTGATTGGTTAAAAGCATTTCACTAGGAATGGTTACACGATCCCATATTGTCTAGCCTAATCCAACAATTGCAACAAGATCTGCATGCATATTATAGATACTCTTGGCACAATGAGATTATTCGCTACAAAGGTCGCTTGTATTTAAGAAAACAGTCTCATATTAAATTCACTGTGCAATTTGAACTTCATGCTTCACCAATAGCAAGGCATTCAAGTTTTCATAAAACATATGAAAGGATCAAACAATATTTTTTTGGGAAGGCATGAAACATGACATCTGCACTTGTGTGGATGAATGTGATACTTATCAACGCAATGAGGGAGAAATGATCAAAATTCCAAGAACACTCCAACCTCTCCCTATTCCACCTAATATATGGGTGAATATTTCTATGGAATTCATTATCGACTTACCCAAATATGTCAACAAATGTGTCAGCATGGTTGTGGTAGATCACCTTTCCAAATATGCTCATTTATGTTCCCTACAACACCTATTCCCAACATCCATAGTGGCTCAAATTTTCATGGATAATATCTTCAAACTTCATGGAATTCCCCACTCTATTGTCTCTGACCATGATCCAAATTTCACCAACAACTTTTGGTAGGAAGTGTTCAAGATATAAGGAACCCAATCACATATCATCTCTGTCTATCATCCTCATATTGTTGGTCAAACTTAAGTTGTCAACAAGTGCTTGGAAAAATATTTGAGTTGTTTCATGTCTGATAGGAAAAATCAATGGGCTCAGTGGTTACCACTCACTGAATGGTGGTACAACACATCCTACAATGTTTCCACTCTTATGTCTCCATTTGAAGTGGTCTATGGTCAAAAGCCACCTTCTGTCTTCTCCTACCTTCCAGATGGCTCCAAGGTATAGGAAGTTGACAACACCTTGACCATTCGAGCTGCCATTATCCATACCCTAAAAGATAATTGTTCATGGCTCAAAATCACATGAAGAAACAAGTTGATTAGGGTTGTTCAAAATGCCAATTTGTTGAAAGAGATTAGGTATTTCTTCATCTGCAACCTTATAAACACACATCACTCAAAGTATATAATTATCATAAACTTTCTCTCAAGTTTTATGTCCCTTATACCATTCTAATGCGCATGGGGCCAGTGTCCTACAAGTTATATCTTCCCAGTCACCCTAAGCCCCATCATGTTTTTCATGCTTCTTGCTTGAAGAAAGTGATTGGAACCAAGTGTCAGACTCAAATTGGTCTCCTTGAATTGGATGAAGAAGGATCTATTTGGTTGCACCCCAAGTATTCTTGGAACATCGCGAGATTTTTCTCCGTCAGTGCACAATTAGGGAATTTTTAGTTCAATGGAAGGATACACCACCAGAGGATACCACACGGGAGTCGACTGCCATTCTGCAACAATTTTCTCATCTCAAGCCTTGAGGACAAGGTTGTTTTTTCAAGGGGAAGTGCATGTTATGGTCCTAACTTCCCTAACCCCTCAAGTAGATAAAATAATGTTTTTTCTATGTAATAAAGACCAACATTAGTAAATAAGGCCTATGTAATAATGTGAACATGTCTAATGTAAGAAGACTTAATAGAAGGTTCCACTTCTAAAAAAATATTCCTCTAGAATGTTCTCTAGAATATTGATGTAAAACCCCTAGGTTGAACCCCAATAATAATGTAAATATAATTGTATATATACGTTGGTGAGTAGTGGGCGCATAAGTTTTGGGTACAGTTAAGCATGCATGAAACAAAGAAAGAGTGTGTGCCATTTCATAACTTTGCGTGCACCTGATTAAGTGCATGAGGATTGTCGTGCACACGAACCAAGGAAAGAGTGTGCGCTTATTTCATAACTTTGCGTGCACCAGGGTAAGTGCATGATGATCAGTTCAAATTGTGCACCCGACCATGTTTGTAGTCATGATATTTTTGGGGCCGAAGAGCCTTTGTATATATGTATATTGCGGCCAGAGTGCGTGCGTAGTTATTAGGCTGGAGAGCCTGAATTACGACAAAGGCCAATGCACCTATTTTTGTAAAATGTAACTACAATAAGATATTAATAAAACATATCACTGAGCGCAAACCAATCAGAAAAAAAGGAGATGGGGGGCTAAACTCCACTAGAATGGGAAATGGGTGTGAGGCTTAAAGGGAATATTTTAATAATATTTCCAAAAGTATAGTTATGGGATATGTATTTATCCTAAGTTCCTAAGAAATAG
>SNQJ01S0218004.1:0-15342 GCA_010110895.2 Picea sitchensis | reverse complement strand
TCTCCCATACTTTGTAATGTCCTCTTCCAATTGACCGTGATGGGGGGGTGACTCAATAGCCTATACAACTTCCATAGGCTATAGTCAACAAGGAAAAAGGGAGTCAAGGAGGTGTCACTAGGGTAAAAGATTGGCAAACCCTAAAAGTGACATTAAATAAAATAAATAATTATATTTAAATGGAGTTGGAGGAAAAAGATTTGATTTGGTCAAAATTGGGGAAATATCTAGAAGGTCCAAAGGAAGGATAAATAGAAGAGCAACCCTTCCCCTTGTCATTATTATTTGATATCTCATTGAGTGTTCTTGTAGCCAACGTTTTTGTTGGGGTTTCGAGTAAAACGATTTCATTGCAAGTTTAGTTTCGGTGGTGCAATATCCACCCTAGCTAGACAAAGTCGGGAATTCATCTGGAGTCCTCTTCGAGTTCCTTGTGGTACTTTATTCTATTTTGGAGAGAGTTGGAGGTATATCAGTCGACATGAGGAGTTTACGGTAAGTTTCAGAAAAGATTCCATTCTCGAAATCTGTAGGTATCAGAGGGTTTCATGTAGTCGTAGCAGAAGGCATCCCCTCAGGTTGATTAAGGGTCATCACGCAAGGCCCTGCGAGACACCCTAGAAGCATCTCGCGAGGACCCATGTAGATTGGGGTTTGCAGCAGATCGGGTCTGTGAAGGTGTCTGTTGAGTTCGAAGGGCTGCCATAAGAGCAGGCATCACTAGAGTAGAACAACGGAGGGCTTGGAAATCCTCGGGCTTCATAGATTGGCATCATTCCAGGTTTTTTTGTGTGTTTTTGTAGTAGATTGTGATGCTACCTGGCAGCCATTAGTTTGTGTGCTTAGTAGTAATATGCAGTTGTTATTACAACCATTAGTTATCATTGTACTACTTCTGGGAACTTCCACCCATAATAAGATATCATGGTTATCTCCTCTAATCTTGTGTAATGGATGTTTTCTATTTGTTTGATAATATTTCTCATTGAGTAAACTATTTTATAAGAAGTTAACAACACATTCACTTAAGAAGAAGAAATAATTTGGGGCAGAAGCATAAAATCTCCATTTTGCCTAGTTGGGGACATTACATTGGTATCAGAGCAGGTGATTTTGCCAGCTTGTGACTACATTAATGCCTAGAAGAAAAGGGTGAGGAGGGAAAACCTCTCGATAGTCACCGGAAAAAGAAACAAAAGTAAATCACACAAAGTCAGAGCCAAAAGGAGGCATAGAGGACCATGGTGAAGACAGAGTCTCACGACTATTGGAATCCATGGTCAATGAGTAGCAACAAATGGCCACTGAGCAATGACAGTTGACACGATTCATGTCACGGTTCCTTACCAAGACTGAAGCAAATCAAAACCCTAGAGGATCCAATGGGAACTAGTTAGAGGGCAGCCATAGAGGAAGTGGATCTTATGCAACAGGCAGTAATAACCACACCCCGACCCAAGGCATGAGCCTAAAGATCCCTAGGCCGTTATTGCCATAGTTCCTGACAGAGCAACCTATGGAGGCACCAGAGAAACTAGATCAAGGGTTTGATATTAACACCTCATATAGGGAGTACGAGACAATACATGAAGATATCTGGGAGAAATTTTCCTATAGAGACTTATGCGATATTAAACATAAATATGGTTTGAAGGAGGGGAACAAGGGAGCACAGATCCCACAGAACTTTGATCTCATGTGCAAGGTGGGAAGGTTGATTATTCCACCCTTTGATGGATCTGTAAAGAGCACGGTCAGGGCTTGGGTACATAAGTTGGATACTTTTCTCCAACCTGATCCAATGACCGAAGTCGAAGTAATTGAGTATGCCAACATTCACTTGGAAGGAGAAGCCCACGAATGGTTGTACCATGGGTTGGTGACATTAGGGTACACAAACATCACTTCATATGTGGACTTCACTCAGAACTTGATGGACAAGTTTGACCAGAAGGACCCTGAGATACATTTCAGGGAGTTGGCACAACTAAAATAGACAGGCACACGAGAAGCATACATCGCATATTTTCACAGGATGGAAATTATGGTGACAAATATCTCTAAACAGAGGTTGGTGATGCTATTCATGGAGGGTCTAGTTGAACCCCTAAGAGGATGGGTGAAGGCCTTTAGGCCAACCACATTGCATGAAGCCATCATGAGAGGTCAGGACATGAAGGATGTAGTAAAAAAGAAGGTATCGATGAAATCCTTCATCCCTTGAGGAGGTAAGGAGACAAGGCTTCCACATAAGTCATGGTCAAGGAAGGACAAGATGAATGAGGAGACTCGAAGAGAACTAAGGAGGAAGAGATTTGCTTCATTTGCAAAGATTTGTGGGAACCATGTCATAGATGTATGGGAAAAGGTAAGGTCCATTACATCGAGGTAGTTTTCGACGAGGAGGAAGAAGGTGTTGGACAAGATAATGATGAGCCATCGCAGAGGGTTATGACATTGGTGGACGGTGGGGCCACCCACAACTTCATTGATGTCACACTTGTCACCAAGAGAAAGATCCCTATGGAGAATTTTGAAGGATTCAATGTGGTAGTAGTGAATGGGTACAACATGATGTGTACTCAGGGGATCAGGGAACTGGAAGTAACCTTGGGAACTACATGTTGATCGACGAATTTTACATCGTGGATTTAGCAGATACTTACGTGGTGCTAGGAGTTCAATGCCTATACTCTTTGGGAGATATATGCATGAATTATAAGGACATGAGGATGGATTTCTAGGACAAGGATGGGCAACAATTTGTCCTGAGAGATATGTCAATAGGTGCCCCAGGATCATGTCTAACCAATGCATGGAGGAACTTTTTAGACACAGGGACGTGCTTGTGCAGTAGAGTGCTTGATCACTATGGAGAAGCCATCACAAGAATGCCAACATTACCCGTGGATATTCAGGCATTACTTGGAAAGCATGAGAGAGTGTTTGAACCATTGACAACATGGAAACCACCCAACAAAGGATTTGAGCATGTCATTGAGCTAGAAGAGGGGTCAAACCCTGCCATCAACACTCCCTACAGGCATCCCAAGAGATTCAAGGATAAAATAGAAAAAGCCATAAAGGAGCTGCTAGATATGGGACACATTTAGCCTATTTCTAGTCATTTTCACCTCGTCAATTGTATCGGTGAAGAAGAAAGATGGTACTATGAGGATGTGCATAGGCTACATGGCACTAAACAAGAAGACCATCAAAAGCAGATACATGATACCCCAAATTGATGAGCTGATCGATGAGTTGCATGGGGAAATGTACTTCTCAAAGGTTGATTTGCGACCAGGATACCACCAGATCCGGGTCAGGGAGAAGGATATCCATAAAACAACATTCATGTGTCATTATGGGCACTACGAGCTCTTATTCATGCCCTTCTAGTTGACCAACGCACCCTCTACCTTTCAGTTATGCATGAACCATATCTTCAACAAATAGTTGAGGAAATTTTTACTAGTGTTCTTTGACGATATTCTCATCTACAACATAACCAAGGAGGAACACCTGAAGCATGTGGACGAGATTCTCACCATTATGGAAGAACATACACGCTTTTCCAAAGAGGTAAAGTGTGAGTTCGGTTTGATAGCGATCCTCTATCTAGGGCACACAATCGATGTTGAAGGAGTAAATTTGCATCAGGAGAATATTGAGACCATCTTAGACTGGCCCACCCCCATAACACTCACAGATCTACAAGGATTCTTCAGGATATGTAGCTATTATAGGTGCTTTGTGAAAGGATTTTCACAATTGGCGGCACCATTAACGGACCTCACCAAGAAGGGAGAATTCTGATGGTTAGAGGATGCACATATGGCATTCGACAAAATGAAGAGGGTCATGAGTACTTGCCCAATATTGGCACTTCCATATTTTACGCGGCCTTTTGTCCTAGAGTGTGACGCATCCAGTGAAACGATAGGGGAAGTATTGATGTAGGACCGACATCTGATAGCTTTTGAGAGTAAGAAGCTAAGGGATCTTGAGAGGCTCTACTCTATCTATGATAGGGAAATGTTGTCCATCATGCATGCATTGGCCAAATTCAAACAATACTTGTTAGGAGGGTGCTTCGTGGTTCGAACTGACCACAAAAACTTGATATATTTCTTAGAGTAGTGGGACCTGAATGAGAGATAGAAAAAATGGGTGAGCAAGGTACAAGCATATGATTTCAACATTGAATATGTTGAGGGGAAGAAGAATATAGTTGCTCACGCCCTATCCAAGAGACCTGCAACCTTCTCTATGACTGAGATCTCAGTAGACTGGAAGTCCATTTTCTTGGTGGAATACTCCAATAGTACTTTCTCTTGTGAGTCGATGGAGGGAAGTATCTAGGATGACAGGTACATGATAGTAGACAACATCATCTACTATAAGGACAAGATATATCTTATCTCTGAGTTCACACTCAAGGATAATATTTTCAGGGCAACACATGATGCACCACTGGTAGGGCACCAGGGGTATCTAAAAACCTACAGGCAGGTTAGGGAGAGATTCTCATGGAAGGGTCTCAAAGGGGATGTGCTTCGTCATGTGAGGGAATGCATGACTTGTCGGTGGAACAAATCATAGTTCAAACATCTTGCAGGACTACTCCAACCCTTACCGATCCCATAACAAAATCGAGAAATCATCTCCATGGATTTCATCACAGGATTACCAAGGTGCAGGGCAAGGACTGTATTTACGTGGTAGTGGTCAGGTTGACTAAATATGCACACTTCTTTTCTATTCCTCTATAGTACAACACATCTCAGGCAACACATTTATTCTCTAGGGAGGTGTTCAGACTCCATAGCCTTCCAAGGAACATAGTTAGTGACCGCGATAACAAGTTTGTCGATGCATTTTGGCAGGAGTTGTTTAGGTTATCTGGGACAGATTTGACACCTAGCACTAGCTATCATCCCCGTAGAGATGGGAAAACTGAGTTAGTCAACAAATGGATCAAGGGGTACTTGAGGAACTATGTATCAGGGCAACAACGAGCATAGATAAAATGGTTGCATCTTGGTGAGCATTGTTACAACACCACTCATCACATGTCCATTGAGATGAGCCCATTCAGGGCATTGTATGGATACAATGCTCCATCTTTTTTGGATTTGGCATTTGGAGAGAGCAGAGATCCTAAGGCGAAGGACTGCTTACAGGAAATTCAGGACATCTTAAGAGTCCTGAAGGAAAATCTGGAGGCTGCACATAATTAGCAGAAAATGTATGCAGACAAAGACAGGGTAGAATGCAACTTTGAGGTTGGAGATCTTGTCTTTCTCATATTAATTCCATACAGACAGTCGTCGTTGAAGAGGAGTGGTGTAGAGAAGCTTAAGCCTCACTTTTACGAACCCTACAAGGTGATCAAGAGAGTTGAGGAAGTAGCATACGAGTTGGAGCTACCGAAGGGCAACAAGATTCACAATACCTTCCATGTATCCTTCCTCAAAAAGGCATTGGGACAATAGGTCACTCCATCGACAAATCTTCCTCCACTAGATGAGGAAGGCCAGTTGGTTCTATCCCCTGAGAGGATAGTTGACGAGATGGAACAAAGACTTAGGAGCACGGTCATTCGAGAGTATTTGGTTGTATGGAGAGGATTTCCCATAGAAGATGCTACTAGGGAAGGGTAACGGATCTTACAACACCCTGATCTGGAATTGCTTCAGGACAAGCAATCTTGGGAAGGGAGGATTGTAATGTCCTCTTCCAATTGACCGTGATGGGGGGTTGACTCAATATCCTATACAACTTCCACAAGCTATAGTCAACAAGGAAAAAGGGAATCAAGGAGGTGTTAGTAGGTTAAAAGATCGACAAACCCTAAAAGTGACATTAAACAAAATAAATAATTATATTTAAATGGAGTTAGAGGAAAAAGATTTGATTTGGTCAAAATGGGAGAAATATCTAGAAGGTCTAAAGGAAGGATAAATAGAGGAGCAACCCTTCCCCTTGTCATTATGATTTGATATTTTATTGAGTGCTCTTGTAGCCAACGTTTTCATTGGGGTTTTGGGAAAAAACCTTCCATTGTAGGTTTAGTTTTGGTGATGCAATATCCACCCTAGCTAGACAAAGTCATGAATTCATTCAGAGTCCTCTTTGACTTCCTTGTGGTACTTTATTCTATTATGGAAAGAGTTGGAGGTATATCAGTCGACACGAGGCGTTTGCGGCAAGTTTAAGGAAAGAGTCCATTATCTAGATCCGCAGGTATCATGGCATTTCATGCAATCGTAGTAGAAGGCATCCCCACAGGATGAGTAAGGGTCGTCGCATGAGGCCCCGCGAGACACCCTGCATGTGTACCACGAGGACACCTGTAGATTGGGGTTTGTAGTAGATCGGGTCTATGAAGGTGTTTTGTTGAGTTTGGAGGACCTCCATCAGAGCGGACGTCACTAGAGCAGAACAATGGAGGGCTTCGAGAGCCTTGGGCCTCATAGATTGACATCATTCCAGGTTTTTATGTGTGTTTTTGTAGTAGATTGTGATGTTGTCTGGAAACCATTAGTTTGTGTGCTTAGTAGTATTATGTAACTGTTATTACAACGATTAGTTATCATTGTACTGATTATGGGAACTTCCACCCATAATAAGATGCCATGGTTATCTGCTCTAATATTGTGAAATGGATGTTTGCTATCTGTTTGATAGTATTTCTCATTGAGTAAACTATTTTATAAGAAGTTAACAACACATTCACTTAAGAAGAAGCAATAATTTTGGCGCAGAAGAATAAAATCTCCATCTAGCCTAGTTTTTTTTTTTTGTAAGTGAGTGTAGGAATCTATATTACCAAAAAGATTATGATACAAAAAGTGGGGATCCTGGTCTGCCTAGAAGGAAACCAGAACAGGGGGTCCCTAGTTGCGCAAGTTGATAGTAATGAGGGATGGTTATGGTCTGCCACCTATGGAAACCAGACCAGACCTTCCATGTTCAGTTTGAGAAAAAAACACATACATAAAAGAAGAGACTAAAACATCCCCCTAAACCAGAGCGTGAAGGATATCTGAGCTAACCTAACAAAGCCCAACATTATTTCCTATAGGCTACCACGCCATTAATCTAGAACTATGAAGTGTTTTTGCACCTGGGGGTGCTCCTTCCCGCCATCCGCCTAGCTCTTGTTATCTTCCATCTAGCAGGTCGTGCGAGTCTTCCTGATTTGAGCTGGCACACCATGTCCATCGATAGGCGTGATGTCCATGTGATGGACATAGCGTAGGTAGAGGTGGAACCGGGCTACCAACCGCTCTAGCTTACATTTTTGGTCTGGCTCTACCTCTACTAACAGTTTGGTAATAGTTTCCAGATTGTTGATGCGTCGCAGGATCTCGTCCAACATTGTCTTGTTTTCCCTGTTATCCTCCTGCCTGGCTTTTTCCCTTTCTGAAATCACTTTCCCAATCATCATCTTAGTTAGCCAAGCCATCTCCACCGTTTTGTGGTAGAGGGTTTCCCTGGGTTGCGTGGCCCCCGGATCAGTTACCCATTTCGCTTCTTGTACCAATGCATCCCGCACTTTACCTTTGCGCTTGTTCTTTAATTTCTTTTCCCACCGGGTGATGGTTTCCTTTCCCTTCAGCGCAACCAGAGTTTGGAAGATGCCCTCCGCATCTTTCAATGCCTGTTCCATTCTTGTTACCCGCCGTGAACTGTTCGGGACTTCATTCCCAGGGGGGTTCCTTTTCCTATGTGTTTGCTTTAGTCGCGCCATCACAGTTTGCTTGCCGTAGCTTCTGTTTTGGTTACTCGGGTTGTGTCTCACTTCACATGTATTCTCCCTTTCCTTGCCCTTGACTCTGTAATAATCCATGTTGTTGTGCTCCTTCTGATTGCATCTATTGTTGTTGTCCCTCTTCTTATTGACCTTTCCCCTCTGCGAGCCCGTCCTTTCAGTCTTGGTTTGCTCATGGTGATGAGCGCTTTTGTCAATTTTCCTGTTAAGGCTCGTATGATCATGATGGGTCATCCTTTGTCACTGTGCAATCACTGCCCTTGCTCGCTTGTGATCCGACTGTGCTTCTTTCCGTACCTGTACTTGGCCTAGTGGGTCGATCCTGGTTATCATCAACCCCTCATGCCTTACATCATTCCTTGCATGGGACCTGCTGCCAAGCCTTTCACTCGTGTTTTCCCCACACCTCTTACTGGCGTAATCGCCTTGCTTCCAGTCGTCCATTTGCTGCTTATTGTGATCTTGCATGATAATTGGTGGCATAGTATTAGGTAATCCTATTCTGCTCGGGGCCTGCGTACCTTCCAAGAGGCCTCACGATGTCCTCCTCGATGTGACCTTCCATGCTTAAACTGCCCTCACGATATTTTGTTGCAAGGCGGTTGCAGTTTATTTTGATTTTCTCGCTCGGAATGTTGATCCAGGTAACGTCTAGTTATGGGCCTTCCTTGCCGACCCCCTCGTTGGCAAGCCTGTCCGCTAGAGCATTCGTTGACCTGGACACCCAACACAACTCCACTGTATTCAGAGTTCTCAGATGCTCCTGGATTTTCTGTAGGGAGTGTGCAAGGCACCAGTGGCACTAAACCTTGCCCACTCTGGTGCCATTTTGAAGCCTTTTCGTCGTGTTTATAACCAGGGTGGAATCACCTTCCACGATGGTGTTTGTCATCCTTTCGCGACTTAGGATTTCAAGGCCAAGTTCTAGGGATCCAAATTCCACCACGTTGTTGGTTGAGTTTCTCATGCTCCCAGCGTACAGTCAGATGATGTTGCCACCACCATCTCTAATCACTCCACCTGCCTCTGCCACTCCTGGATTTCCTTTTGTCACCCCATCAAAATTCAGCTTGAGGAATCCTGACGGAGCGAGAGTTTAGTTGCGGGCTCCTATATGGAGTTGCAGGTTGCGCCCTACATGTATGTTGTTGCGCCATTCTTTCAGATGGAAAAAATCCAGGATATAGGAGTCTTGGTCTGTGAGCTGCGCTTTCTCCGTATTGCAGTTGCGGCTCTGCACTGTTTCTCTTATTTCAGAGACTGTTGCCTTCTTTATCCCTTATGTCGGTATGCTTTCATTCCTGAAGATGTGTCGGTTCCGTTCTTTCCAGATTGCCCAGATGATCATCCCCGACATTAGATTCCAACAATGGTTCACCATTTTATTTTCGTTGTAACCCTCATTCTAGTTGTTGATGGTTGCGCTGATGTTCCCCCGAATCCTATTGGATTGGCGGAAGATGCTTGCTGCCCAATCCCAAATCTCTATTGTATAATTGCATTTGTCGAGGAGGTGGTTAGTTGTTTCCTCCTTGACTTGACAGAGATGGCAACGAGAGGGACCTATGAAACCCCTTTTCATGAGGTTCTCCCAAGTTAGAATTCAGTTATGTAGAACTAGCCATTTGAACATCTTGATTTTTGGCCATTGGGGGATTTTCAAAATCTTTTCCGATTGTTGCTATGGATTTGCTTGGTCCTGGCCCGCGATGTAATATCGTGCTTCTTTTAAGTTGAATTCACCCCCATTTTTCTTGCCCCACCTCAGTTGGTCCTCTTCTTCTGAGACCACAATTTACCTTTTCCCAAATTCCTCCTCCACCTCTTTCATTATTGTTTCAATCTGAGCTCTATTTTGTGGATTAAGTTTTTCCCAGATCCTCCATTTGGCGCTGCCATCCCTTTGCTTCCAGTAATGATGGATTTTTGTTTTGCCTTGCCCAATCATTTGTTGTTGAAGCTCCTCCCTGTCTGGATTTTCCATTTTGGGTTCCTGTTGCCATGCATCCTCCCAAAACCTTGTTGTTCTACCATTTCTAACTTCCACAAGCTGTGTTTCTGGATCCAGTTCTTATTTCGCCAGGCGAGATTCCATATGGTTGATTCCTCCCTTGTGCCCATGAGTTGAATTCGCTCATGGTTGTTGATGTTCAGAGCATACTTGGCCTTCCAGAGGTTTGCCCACGACACCAATTTGTCTTTTACCCATCTCCACCAGACCTTTGCCCCGTAGGTTTCGTTGGTTACTTGTGGGTCTTGTAACCCCAGGGCGCCTTTGCTTTTTGGTCTGCATACCTTATCCCAGGCCACCAGGGCCCATTTCTTTTTATTTTTTGCGCCTCGCCATAAGAAGTCTCATTGGATGGTTCTTATCTTTTGTAGGATTTCTTTGGGGGCTGGGAACACTGACATCATATACGTCAAAATTGATTGTAGAACCCTTTTGGTGAGGATAAACCTTTCGGCCAGGTTTAGGGCTCTATATGTCCAAAATTTTACCCTCTCCTGCAGTTTGTTGATAACTCCTTCCCATGTAGCATATTTTCAAGCTTTGTCCGTTAGGGGGATTCCCAAGTATTTCGTTGGGAGCGTTTTATGTTCAAACCCCAGAATGTTGGCCAAGTTTCGTTGAATTGTTGGATTAGTGTTGAAGAAATATATCATGGATTTGGAGTTGTTGATTTCCTCCCCCGAGGCTTCTCCGAAGTCTTCTAGGATTCTCTTAAAATCCTTTGCTTCCTTTACCGTGGGTGTACCATGGAGTAGGGTATCATCAACGAACCGTTGGTGTGTGGAGGTTGGACAATTTTCAAAAGGTTTGTTGCATTTTATTTCACCAGCAACAATTGCGCTTTTTATGCTTCTGCTTATCCCTTCCATCATTAGAATGAACAGGAAGGGGGACAACGAATCCCCTTGTCTTATGCCTCTGGATGGACAAAAGGGTTTGGTTGGGGCTCCATTGATTAGTAGCAAGTAGCTTTTCATTGAGACTAGAGTGATTATCCAGTTGATCCAATGTTGATCGAACCCAAAAGCTTCCAATGTCTTAACAATGTAGTGTCAGCTTATTTTGTGGTAAGCCTTCACCAGATCAAGTTGGATTATCATCCCCCCTCTCCTTTGGCTTTTTAGCGTGTGAATAATCTCATGGGCGTGGATGATATTGTCCAGAATTTGTCTTCCTTCCACAAAACCCGCCTGTTCCTGTGAAATCAGTGTGGGAAGGAGTGGCTTCAGTCTATTAGCTATGACTTTGGAGATTATCTTGTAAACTACATTGCATAAAGCTATAGGCCTGTAGCGGTCTGGGGTCCTAGCTTCATTTTCTTTCGGTATTAGAGTGATCATTGTGGTGTTTAAAGCTTTCAGGATGGATGTCGATCGCCTGGAGTCCTCCACCACCCCGTAAATATCATGCTTAACCACTTCCCAATAGGCTTTGAAGAATTCCACTGTGAAGCCATCCAGGCCAGGGGCCTTTCCGTTGGGCATCTCCTGGACCACTTGGTTAATTTCTTCCTTTGCGATGGGTTTGCTTAGGCCAACATTTTGATCCTCTGTGACTAGCTTGGGGATGTGCTGAATTATTCTTTGTATGGCCTCAGATCTGGCTTGGTTGGGTTCCTGGGCTATCCCCTGGAAGTGGTTGACCAGTGTATTCTCAATTTTCTGGTTGGATTCTCTTTCGATCTCGTCCTAATCCCTAATCTTCAAGATTTTGTTATGGGATCTTCTTGCAATAGTTGTTCTATGAAAAAACTTGGTGTTCCTCTCCCCTTCCTTTAGCCACCTTATTCTGGACTTTTGGCGCCCTAGAGTTTCTTCCTGCTGGCATCTTGCTTCCCATTCCTGGTTCATTTGGATCTCATATTTTTTCCGATCCTTTGTGTATCCCTCTTCGATGCACAGTTCCTGTAGCTTCCTCATTCTGTCCTCGATACTCTTTTTCCCTTGGTTTATGTTTCCAAAGACTTCCATGTTCCACTCCTTGAGTTTTTTGTAAACTTTGAACATCCTTGTCCCTTGGTCCGATAGTTCCTCCCACCACCATTGGTTGATGTTCTCCTTGAAGGTGGAATTTCTCAAATCTAAATGGTTTGTTCTTCGGTGTGGTTTGAAAATTAGCTTCTAATTGAATTGGCCATTGGTCCGATCCCCCCCAAGGGAGGATGTTGCAGTCCAAAGTTAGTCCCTACAAAAGGATCGATTCTGACACCAAGAATCTGTCTAACTTTGTAGCTACTTGGTGGTGACCTAGTCGTTTGTTGTTTCAGGTGAACTGACCATTGCTGGTCCTGATGTCCACAAGCTTCATTGTGTCAATGAAAGCTGAGAATTCTTCTGCATCTCTGTCCAGTCTCCTGGTGCCCCCTTTTTCTCAGCGAGTGTAGTGATGATGTTGAAATCCATTGATAGGATCCAATGGAGGTTGCGGGTATGATCCTTTAGATTCTCTAGGTCTAGGAGCAATCTCCTTTTTTCCTCCATCACTTGGGGGCCATACACATTAGTGCATAGAACTTCCACCCTGTTCCCTATAATTTGCATGTTAACAGAAAGTGTGTGTCTCGTGGCTTCTGCTGCAAGTAGGTTCACCGATTGTGGGTTCCAGAAGGTGAGGATACCTCCCACCATCTGTTGGCTTTCGACATCCAACATCTTGTACTTACTCTAGTGTTTTTTACTGATCGTTTCCATTTTGTCTAAAGTGCATTTTGTCTCTTGAATGAAACATAGGTCAGGTTGTTCCTTACTCAGTCTATTTTTTAGGATTCATTGCTTTCTTGGGTTGTTTAGGCCTCTTATATTCCACGTTATAATATTCATTTAAACATGTGGGGGGAGTTGGGGAAGAACTTTTTAATCTTACCTGAGTTTATTAGCAGGGCTCCTAGTTCTTGTAGGGATACGCTATTTGATTTTCTTCCTTTCTTCCTCCGTGCCTGCTTGGGTGAGTGTTGTGGCTGTGCATCGCCTGTTTTGATTCCCGGGTGTCCCATCTCGCCATGCATGCACCTGATCCCTCTGGATTTTGCTTCCTCCCTTAGGAGGGAGAGATATTGAATGTGATCGAGTTGCTCTGCTGGCACATTGTCTACTCCTTGCCTTTTCCATTGCTCTAGTATGTTCGGTAGATCTATTCCTTCCCTTTCCACAATGTCTCTGAATTCTGGGTCTTCTGTTCCTACCTCACTTGGTGTCATCTCTGAATCTTCGTCTTCTTCCTGCATTGGGGTGTTGGCATCTTCGTTTCCTCCTTCCATAGGACTTGCGCTACCTCTCTGTTCTCCCTTGTTGCTTGGAATTTTTGTGTTATCATGAGTTTCTTGTTCACTCGCTGCCTTAGATTTCGTCTTTTCCTTTACTCCTTCTTCCCCTTGGTTGGGCCTGCCTCTTCCTCTTGTTCTACTCCTAGCTTCCGGGTTGCTTCTTGTTGGGGCCTTTGCTTGTCTTTTGTTTCCTCTGCTTTTGTGATTTGGCTTCACAAAACCGTCCTCATCCTGCTGTAGCTTGATGTTTTCCACTTCTTGTTTTTTATTGAGAGGGCATTCTCCTAGTAGGTGTCCATGTTCATGACATCTTCTGCATCAAAATGAGATCTACTCATAGTCTATGCTTTGTATCCATTCCTCATCCCTAAACTCTAGGCTTATGGCTTCCGGGACCGCCCCCGAAACATCCATCTCTATGCAGATTTTTGCATAGGATGTATATCTGCCTTTTAGAGTAGCTTCCGATGTCTTGACATATTTTCCAAGCTTGTTCCCTATGGCTTCGAAGGTGGACGACAGCCAGTAGTCTAGCGGTAAGGAGTGAAGCCTTAGCCAGACTGGGACATTTTTAGAGTTTTCTTTCTTTGGGGAGAAGTTTTCCTTCCATGGACGCATGCACAACCCCGCTGAGGCATGGAAATATGCCCCCCCCTCAAAGACTTTATCCTTGTCCTCCAGGTTCATAAAGACCACTGTGAAGAATCCTTTCGAGCCCGGGTGGAGTTCCACTTCTCTACTTGGCTTCTAGTGGTATTTTATCCAATTGCGCAACGTTTTTTCTGTGGGCCACAGGCCCATGAACTTGCAGATCAGTGCATGCATCTTCATCTGATCCCGAAAGAGTTGCATTTGGGGGTCCTCCAATATGACCTTGGGTATCAATGTTGTTTTAGGTTTACATGGGTTGCACCCATCTACCCCACTAGGGTTCGTCGTTGCTTGCACACCGTTTTGGGCTTCTCTGGCTTCTTCCCCTACACGATCACTTTTTTCTTGATTGCCCTCTTGATTCTTTTCCGATCCTAATCCCGAGGTGCCTGTCAGAGGTTCTTTGAAACCACTGCCTCGTGGGCCTTTCCCTCTTTCCACCACTACCTGCTTGTAGGAGGGGGTTCCATTCCCTCCCCCTTAGGTAACCATGTTGGTCGATGCTGAGACCTCGATTGTTAAACCCTAGCTTGAATTTTTCTCCAGAGCCGCTTTGCTTTGTCTAACTTTCCTCCATCTAACCTAGTTGGGGACATTACATACTTCAAAAAATATTTCCAAAGCCTCTTACATATTTTAAAAAATAATTCCAAAAATTACCGAAGTATTTCAACTCTCTTCTTTATTTCACATATAAATTTTAATATATCAACAAATACAATAATAATATAATTTAAGGTTACCTTAAAAAAAAATCACATATTGATACGGTTAGACCCACTCACATTGTACCTAAAGTTTAATGATTCAAAATTGCTCGCCAATCCCTCACACTTCTTTAATAAATACTTGTTTTTAAGTGCAAGTTGGTCAAGTATATTTGGGTAAATTTATTTGTGATTCCAAATAATTCTTAGGAAACTTTATCATTCCTTATATTATTTATATAACCCATTTGTTCTCGTAAGGCCACATCATGCTTCTATTGTTTTATATTTATTTAATAATCAACATCGTTTATACATACATATGTGCACATGTGCATGCATACATATGTAACTACCAAAGTAACAAATGAATATAATTTAAATGTATAATTAAGTTGTACATCTATTTTAGAAATTGCATGTGTTTTTATTAATAATGTTGTAGGTGTATCTACTGTGAATAATCTCACATACATAACAATTGTGAGATAAAGATAGTTTACATAGCAGTACCCATATCAAAAGTTTTGTCACCTCAAACATTGGGCTTGGGGTAAAGGCCTTTGGTTGATGTGATAACATCCTCCCTCGCTCTAATAATGATATCATGTGTTGAGATCTCATTATGCATGAACACTCCTCTTCTAAATCACGCGTGTGTTGTGAATAATCCCACATACATAACAATTGTGAGATATAGATGGGTTATAAGACATTACCCACACCAAAAGTTTATTCAATCTAGAAGTAGGGTATGGGGCATGAGTTTGTAAGTTGATGTGACAACATCCCACATCGTTGGTGGTTTCAATGTCATGCCTTGTGCATTGTTTTCAGATTGTGGTTTTTATATACATGATCTTACAATCCATCTTCCTATAATGACATATCTTCATGTTGGGATTTATTTCATATCAAAACTCCTCTTCTAAGT
>SNQJ01S0218003.1:1213-15342 GCA_010110895.2 Picea sitchensis | reverse complement strand
CAGCTATGGTTACACTTTCATCCCTTCTAGGAGGAAGATCAAAGTACTTCTTCCTATCGGACCTATCAAGGGTCTCTTAGCTAATATTCCTGGCTATCTTTTCCTAGACATCACACTGCAACAAATTCTCTACTGCATACACAAGAAGCATGAATATACAATTTAATCCATAAGAGGAGACCCTTGTACAATTCCTTAATCATTCAAGGTAAAAGGTAAGATTCTCCTGCTCAGATATGTACTACACATAAACCTAGTTTCGCAATCGTCACAATTGCGACATACATTTTCACAAACGTGGCAAGAGAGACGTTCCAGTGGAAAATGTGGCAAGACCAACGTTAACGTGGCAATTGCGACATACATCTTCACAAACGTGGCAAGAGAGACGTTCCAGTGGAGAACATGGCAAGAGCGATGTTAACATAGCAAGACCGACGTTAACGTGGCAATTGTGACATACATCTTCAGAAACGTGGCANGGCAAGAGCAACGTTAACGTGGAAAGACCGATGTTAATGTGGAAATTGCGACGTACATCTTCACAAACGTGGCAAGAGCGACGGTCCAGTGGAAAACGTGGCAAGAGCGACGTTAACGTGGCAAGAGAGACGTTAACGTGGCAAGACCGACATTATCAGGCAACATGAACTTTTTCTTTTATAAATTTCCTCTATTTTGCGACAATATGGACAATTTTGTCCATAATGCCGCAAATAAAACATCGGAATTTTTACAATATGTAGTAGTGTGGTATAGCGGGGAATCTCATTAGACACCTTCTTACTAGTGCTCTATACAACATAGTACACCACTTAAAAAAATGTTAGTTCTCCACAAAATGCTATTGCTCCAATAATATGGTAGCACTAGGATGTTCGTATTAACACATCACAATACTTAATTTACATTAAAATAATTTAACATAGTAGTTCCCCTAGGTTGATCAAATGCACCGATGTTGTAAAGAGCATGACACATGGATAAATATTTTAGAATATAGAATCATGGTGTATATTATGGGATGCACCACCAAAATACATGCTAACACATCGATAAACATGGACCAACTGTGCATAAACTCTAACAGTAGACATTGATGTCATTCAAAGAAAAGAACCATGATAAATTTTAAAGAATACGCATAGTGGTGCATTGTTTGTGATGGCACATCATTTTATCTGTATTTAGGAGAGGAACAGACTGATTAGTAGAATGAATACAATAAACACAGAGATATGAATAACAACATATATATCCAGTGAACAACATCTTATATTGAATAAATGAGATAGGTTGAAACTATAAAAGTACAAAACTGAAACACTTGCTCGAATGGTGGTAGCAATCTCTAAGAAGATATGTGGTTACTATGAAAATCCATCTAAGAAGAATGATTACAATAGGGCTCCAGAGGCCTTTTTGATACTACTCATCAATTCCAAAACCCTAGATATCTAAAAACCTAACCTTAGGAGATGAAGCACCAAAATTTATGTGGGCCCCTATGGGTAAGTTGGTACCTCAACTTCTCAGGGTCATACATTTTGCATATGATATCCATTTTAGGCACATGATAATCCGTTGGAAAGGTCTTTTAGATAAATACACATGACATCACCAAACTATGACTCTATCTATAGTTTAACTGTGGCGAGCCAAAAAAACAATGTTAAGGGCCCCAAAACGGCCCTGGAAGTAGAACAAGATGTGTTGACATGAAAACATACAAAATAATCCATTTCAATTGGATGGGATGCCACGTGTATCCACCTGTAATATGTGTATGGAGTCAGACAACCCAGGAAGTGTAGAACCCACAATTACAAAGAAGTACAAAAGAACGTGTTGAACTAAAAATTTACAAGAGGAGCCATTTGGAATAGGTGGGTGGCCACCAATATCCACCTGGATCAATACTCCCCCCTTAAAAAGCAATGGTATCCATTTATTTGATTTCCCCCATCATGTGAGGAACATTCTACTAGATGTTTTCCTAGGTGAGCCACTTGCCTTGGTGTAGGAGCTTCCCTTCCCTCACAACCAATAAAGATGGATCCTTTGTTGGTGAGTTTCTTTAACATGTGTGTCCACTATATGATCAGTGGATTCTTGTTCCATGCACTCAGTGTTGAGCTCTGTTGGTGTCAGTTTTTCTATGATCTCTGAGGTGTCCAATAATGGGGAAAGATATGGCTGAAGAAGGTCCACATTGAATACTAGGTGCAAGCCAAGGAATGGTGGAGTGTTGAGCTCAAAATAATTGTTACCCACAACCTTGTTGATGGTGTAAGGCCCATAGATAAGTGGGAGGAGCTTCTGATGGGGTCCTGTAAGATGCTCCTTCTGCAATTGTAGCTAGACCTTGTCTCCAACCTGAAACTGGTGTGGTACCCTGTCTTGATCATGTCGATGTTTGTACTTAGCATTGGCTTTCTACAAAATCTCTTGGACTTGTTGGCCAATGTGTTGAATCCACTCAATGAATATGGTGTCTTTGTAGGTCTTAGACTAAACGTGGGAAGAATCCATCTGTGCAGATTCTAGAGCGAGTGAAACATCGATGGGACCCAAGGGTTGGAATCCCAGTCCCACCTGAAATGGGCTATGGCTGGTGAAGCTATGGAGAGCCTTGTTGTAACTTTTTTGAACATAGGGTAGCCTCTCATCCCATGTACATGTATTCTTAGAGTTGTACATGTGCAGGATGTGCATGATAATCCGATTGAAAACCTCTGTTTGGCCATCTGTTTGGGGGTGGAAAGCGATGAATTTAGTGATATTGGTGTCCAATAGTGAACATGGACTCAACCAAAGTGTGTTGAGGAACCTGTTGTCCCAGACAAATTTAATGGTATGTGGTATCTCAAAATGGACCCACACTCATTCGAAGAAGATCTTGGCCATATTTTCCATTGTGATATTCTTCTTACAGGTTATGATGATGGCCATGTTCGAAAACTGATGAACAACCACAAATACACAATCATTGCCTTTCTTGGTGGACAGAAGTCCAGACATGTAATCCATTGAGATGGATTCCCAAGGCTTCTTGGGAGTAGGAAGAGGGGTGTATAAGCCTTTCTTTTTTGTGGTTGTCTTGGAAATGGCACCTATTGTGCAAGATTTGATATACTTGCTGACATCCATTCTAAGTTTTGGCCAATAAAAATGTTTCTGTAGAATGACCATAGTTTTCTCATGCCAAAATTTTCTGTCATCTGACTGTAGTGGGATTCCCAAATCATCTTTGCACACTCCCTTTCAGGAACATAGATATGGCCTAGATGGAATAATATTTTGTCCTGAATGTGAAAATTGGTCACAGTCACACGTGTATGCACGAGGTAATAGGTGGTGGTGAAGTCTGACTCTTACTGATAAAGTTGGGCCCACTCAGATGACTCATTTCCATAGGAATGCATTACAGTGGTGAGTGCAGGCACGGGAGTTTGACTAAGGTAGTTAGTGACATGGTTTGATCTCCTTGTCTTATACTTGATGTTGAGATGTAACTATTGTAGGTAGGTGGACCACTTCTGATGGTAGTCGTTCTGCATATTCCCCTCTTTCTATATGAACTGTAGAGGCTTTTGATCAGTGTGGATGATCTTCTCCTTTCCCAGAATGTAATGTTTCCATTGATGACAAGCTTGTACAATGGAACACATTTTATTTTCATAGGTGGGGTATTTCCGAACAATATCTGAGACTGTCTCACTATGGTATGCCATTGGATGACTGTGTTGAGTGAGAAATGCACCTACATCATAGTTAGATGCATTAGTCTCAATCTCGAATGGTTTTTGTAGATCGAGCAAGGAGAGTACTGGATCTGAGCATAAGCGATGCTTCAGATCATCGAATTCTCATTGTTGTTCCTTTACCCACATGAAATTTTCCTCGGCACTTCCCTTGGTCACTTGGATGAGGTCCCATGCAATATGGGATAATCCCAACATGAACTGTCGGTAGAATTTGTCTAGTCCCAAGAAGCTTCGAAGCTTGGTTAGTGTGGTAAGGGATGGCCAGTCATGGATGACTTGGATCTTATTTGGATCAACATGTACCCCATTCTGATCAACAATGTAGCCCAATTATTTGACCTTGTCCATGCCAAAGGAGAATTTTTCCAAGTTGGAATATAGTTCGTGCTACCCCAGAGTGCTCAAAACATGTTGAATATGTTGTGTTCTCTCCTCCTAAGGTCTGCTAAAGATGAGGATTTCACCCAAATATACCACCACAAAAGTTTTGGTGAAGGTTCTCAATACATCATTCATCAATCACATGAAAGTGGTTGGTGCATTTGTTAAGCCAAAGGGCATGACCAACCATTTGATGAGACCTTCTTTAGAGTTGAAAGTTGTCTTCCATACATCATTTGGTTCGATGGGAACCTAGTGGTAGCCAGAATCTAGATCAATATTGTTGAAGAAATTTTCCTCCTTGAGTTGGTCAAGAAGGTCATGAATCCTAGGAATTGCGTACCAGTTCCTAACAGTGATTTTGTTTAATTCTCTGTAATCAATGTAGAGTTTCTAGGTCTCATCCTTCATCTGCACCAGTATAATTGAGCTTCTGCAAGGGGAGGATTTGGGTATGATGTGCCCATTTTGAAGAATATCTTGGATTTGACACTTGATTTCATCATTTTCCATTAGCGAGTGACAATAGAATGGTACATAAGGAAGAGGTACACCGAGGGTCAGATCAATTGGATGTTTGACTTGGCAATGAATCGACACCCTGGTGGGTGAGGATAAGATGTATCTGTTCTCTTCCAAGATCCTGTGCACTTTCTTCTGCTGCAAAGAGAGGATATGTGTAGAGGCCACAGATGTGGCGGTGACCTTATGATTACTGTGAGCATGGATAACAAAGAAAATGAAATTATCGTTCTATGAAATGACCTTACTGCATTGCTTAGGAGAGTTTAAATAAATAGTGGTAGGCAATGCTACCTCTAGTATCCTATACAATTGTCTACCCAAAGTAATAATAACACTGTGGGGTATAGACTCATACACAACATGATGCTTCCACAAATATGGTTGTCCTAAAAGAACATCACAATGTTCAAGAGGAGAAATATCACACAATACCTTGTCTTTTAAAGGCTTGATGTTGTAGGGTAGATGACACTATTGGATGACATGGAGATCTCTTCCTTGGCGAAGACAACCAATGGTGTAGGGATGTGGGTGTGATGTTGTTAGTAGGTCGAATCACTTGATGACCTCTACTGATATCAGGTTCTTTTGACTACCTTTATCAACAATGAAATGAAGTAGATCCCTATTTACCCACATTTATGAGTGAAAAAGGAATTCCCCTTCCTTTGGTTCTTCTAGTTCGCTTGGATGGAATTTGGTGGTAGCGATGGTGGAATTAGGTTCAACATCGATAATTCACTTCCCTCCTTCTGGATTTTATTCATAGTCAGAATCATCCTTGGACTTGGATGCATTCATATTGGCCACAAGTGACTGCTTGTAGTGGCATTCTTCAGTGTTGTGCCAAGGGATTTTATGGTATTCACACCATTTTTTTGTGTCCTTATTCATATTTTCATTTCTCTTCATGTGTTGCAGCTTGGACTAGTTGTCCTGATTGTGGCCATATTTACTCTGTCCCTTTTCATGTGGGTTGGGGCCACCTTTTCCCTGCTTCGTATCTGAGGGGTTTGCATATCCAACCTCTCGCATCTTCTGCTTAAATTTATGCTCGATCTTGACAACATATCTATAATTCATACCTAATGAGGCGATGTCTAGAAACCCAATTTTTGTTTGAATGTATCTATCAAAACAACCAGGGTATTTGAGCACCATATGTTCCTCAGAGTCTTTCATACCCAATTTGGTGCGTAGGGTATGGAAAATATTGGTGAAATCTGATACTGTCTGGTCCCTTTCTTGACATAGGGTGGTCCATTGGGTGTAGTGGTCCTCATAGCTTCCAACAGGGTAGTATTGTTCTTTAATGGTATCCTAGAAGGAATGCCATGTAGAAGCAACCACAAATATTGCATATTCCTCTATGGGTTGTTTCTCAGTGTAAGTGTCCCACTAATCCTTAACATGGGAGACAACATTGAGGAGTGAAAAAGTAATATTTTTGCAATCGGAAAAATTGTGGATTGAAAAATACCCTTCGAGCAGATTCAACCACTCATCTACAAAATCTCCATATATTATTCCTTCAAATAATGGAATATAAAAAATTAATTATACCTTGAAGGGGGTTAGATGGCCACTTCATGAAGAATATTCTTTTGTGGGCAGCCATTGAAGGATCTGCACAAATTATTTTGTTCATTTGTCACACAAGGGCTTCCTCGAGAAACATTTTAAAAGGATATCCTACTCCATCATATTTATTTTCATCCCCCATGATTTTTTTCTGGCTCGGTGTGATCGATATTGCAGCAGCTTGATTGGTTTGAGTAAGAACTTCTTGTACCCAGATCTTGTCGGGGACATGCAAAAAATAAAATAAAAGAAGAAAAGATCACTATGATAACACTGGTCTTGATTTAGTAGATGAATGAAATGATTAACAGAATGAATACAATAAAATCAGAGATATGAAGAAAAACACATATGTCGAGTGAACAATATCTTCTATTGAATAAGTGAAATAAGAGAAAATTGTAAAACTGTAAAAATGAAACACTTGCTCAAATGGTGGTAGCTATGTTTGCGAAGTGATGTGGCTTCTACATGAAATTGTCTAAAAAGAATTATTATAATGAGGCTCCAAATGCAGTTTTGATATTACTCATGAATTCCAAAACCCTAGACATCCAAAAACCTAACCCTAGGATATGAAACGCCAAAAGTTATGTGGGCCCCTATGGGTAAGTTGGTACCTCAACTTATGGGGGTTGTAAATTTTGCATACGACCTTTGTTTTAGGCACATGATAGCATGTTGGAAAGGTATTTTATAGATATACACATTACTACAACAAAATCTAACTATCTCTATAGTTTGACTGTGGAGAGCCAAAAACAAATTGTTAAGGGCCCCAAAATCGCCCTGGAAGTACAACAAGATGTGTTGACATGAAAACATATAAAATAATCTAGTTAGATTAGATGGGAGGCTACCAGTATCCATCTGGAAGATTTGTAGGGATTCATATATCCCTGAAAGTGTAGAACCCACAATTACAAAGAAGTATAGAAGAATGTGCTGAACTAAAAACTGACTAGAGGAGAAAGTTGGAATAGGTGGGTGGCCACCAATATCCACCTGGATCTTCATTGGTGCATTATAAAAGACAACACAACACTAAAAAACATCTCGATGCTTTAGGAGTATTGAAGTGGTATTGCATTCAACTTTACAAAGCTCATCGCTAAGTTTACATGCCATAAAATTTAGAGTCGCAATGTGTCCATGATAACCAAATGCATCCATTCTATTAAAAGAACTGCATTGGGAAAAATATTGAATGAATTGTCATACAAGGACGTCTTGTTAGATTCCTTGTTATCAATTACCTATAAAACACAATGCATCATTAAAAAAAATGGTGGTCCTCCAATAACATGGTATTATTGTTGCATTCAAATTAATATATCACATTGATTAATTTTCAATAAGACAATTTAACCTAGCAGTGACCCTAGGTCCAAAAAATGCACTAGTGTTGTGAAGAGGATGGCATGGGGCTGGATATTTCTAAATTTTGTATTGTGATGAGTCTTATGGGAAATACTGCTAAACTACATGTTGGTGTGACAATAAATGTGGAGCATCAGTGCATGGTAGTAATAGCATTGCATAGTAGTGTTATTTGTCTGATATAGAGCATCAATGGCAATGCTTGATGACTTCTTTAGGTGCGCCGATTACGTTTCTATATTTGTTTTCAAATATAAATTAATTTTACCTTTTTTCAAATGCAATTCATGTATAGATGTGCATGTTTTATAATTTTAGTTCATTTGATCTCTCTATATATATGTTCCTAAAAATATTTGTATGTGAATCAAAGACTATGACATTGATAGGAGGAGTATTGGGTCTAGCCATACACCTTTGTACAAGAGTGGGAATCCTGAGAGAGGGAGAGAGAACTTTTCATTCACCCTATTACATCACAAACACATTCCCTTTCGAGGGATATTGGCATCCTCAATTTTTATAAGGAGAGTATATCCCTAAGGGGGAAATCTTTGTTTTCATAGTAGTTGATCCGTCATTGGGATATTGGTCGAAGAACATTCAGGTTTTCTCTTCATCTGTGGTCTCAACCCAGAGAGGACGATGTTTCTTTAATCACTTGGTTTTCTAGGAGGGGGGAGGTTTGGCCCCAGTTCCCTGATCTACCACATGGTGTTGTAGGAGAGACCCAACTAACATATGTGCAGAGATATGTCAGTCTGAATGTTCTTTCCGCTTCAATATTCCAAGTTATTCATGGCCAAATGTATATTAGTTCATTTCATAGAGAGGGGGTTATATTCTAGTCTCTAATTATCATATAACTACTACATTTTACCTATGATCGGAAGCCCATTAGTTTCCCTTTGATAGAATATGTAGCTACTTTATTATAGAGGCCCTGATTGTTTTGGTAGAATTTTTTTTTTTTTTACGTTGGATCGTTGTCACACCATTTTATATGGCAAGAGATTATTTTCATTCTCATCATATTTATTTACATTATTTTTATATAGGGTTCATGCCACCCGACCAAGAATACCCTTATTTCCTCCTAGGCCTATGTTTGATGTGCGTATGTGCATGTGGAGGATTTTTTTTTCCAAGAGGGGATCATTGGAGTAGCTGTGTAATATGGTTAATAGGGAGGTATGTGATTTTTTGGTTGGAGAGGACAATCCCATCCTTGATTTTGTACAATATCATACACAGGTATGGGTTAGATATGATTTCCACAAATCATATTTACAACAACGAATCCACTAGATGGGAAAGGTAATCTTGCCTTTATGTTTTGGTAAATCTAGTTGCATACTTTTATGTCTTATTTAATGCACATGTAATTTATTGTGACATTTTGTTTCGATTATATTATTATTATCTATATTTTTGTATATATTGACACATATGTTAGACATGAGCCTCCCCAATAGGATGAGGATATGGTGGAGGAAGAGGAGAATAATGAAATATATAAACCCCTCATGCCATGTATATAGGACTGTAGACTACACGTAGAGGTGGTGGTTCACCTACGTAGTGTTATGGTTAGTCATGCAGTGGTACCTTCACTGATTCAACAAAAATCAGGGGTATCGTAGTTTTCTATGATATGTGTAACTCTGCCTCATGAAATGACATTACTGATGCATCATATTGTTGGTGTTGTCAACCTCATTAATATATTGATGGATCATACTCATGATTCTCATCATTATACTACATATGGATGATCACCATACCAATCCGCATACTCTACTACACCTCATGGTCCTCATCCTCCTATTTATTCTCCTCCACTTGTGTCTAAACAATGAACCAATCCTCCTGCTTCCCCTCCACATGTGTCTACACCATCCACATTTGATATTCCTCCTCCTACTCATCCCCCTCTTCATGTGTCTACATTATACACTGATCCTCCTTCACATTCCCCTCCACATGTGTCTACACCATCCATGTCTAATCCTACACCTCCTCCCTCTCCACATGTTCTTTCACCATCCATCAATCCTCTTGCTTCTCCTCCACATGCATCACCATCTAATGATCTTCCTCCTCCTCCTCCACTTATGTCACCATCTGCAGATCCTTGTCCTTCCCCTCCACATGTGTCATCATCCATTGATCCTCCTCCCCCTCCTCCTCCACATGTTTCAAAAAACTTTTATGCTTTGGACACTATGCTCGCATCAGATACTATTGTAGACGTTGATATTAATAGAGGCACATTTGATAGGGTAATTTTTTTATTTCTTTTTGACATAGGTAATTATATACCCTCTACCTCTAGTAGGAGAGACACTTATGCATCTAGCTCTGGTGGTGGACCTAACTAGTAGTGGTTCTGATTGACATACACATCGATTGTTTTATATTTGACTTGAGATGTATATATGACATGTTTATTGCATACTTTGTTGAGATGTGTGTTTGGCATGTATATGGATTTGTATATCACTCCTGTATATTATGTTTTTCATATAATGTTGTGGTTGTTGTTCTTTGATTTTTAAAATGTATTATGAGTATTCTAATGATTAAGATTATCAATTATTTCTCTATTTTTAAATTAAATTTCACATGTGTAACTCACATAAATTTATAGTTTCCATTTAATGTTTTACGTTATTTTTATGAAATTTAATTTGAATTCTTATTGAAAAAAGTAATAACCATTAGTGCCATATCATGTTTAACTCTTCTTCCAGGTCAATTGTTTGTTGTCTAGCAATATACAATACATTGATTAAACATGTTTAGAAACAAAAATACTTAAATATGATGAGTGAAATGATTGTGATTAGAATATATATATATATATATATATATATATATATATAGTAATAATAACATTATAATATAATTATTCACCAATAATAATGATAATGATGTAAAATAGTGCTATTTTTTCATTTTTATTATTTAAAGATTAGAAGACAAAGTTATAAAATAATTGTTTACTAAAATCATAATTGTTATATTTTATTCTATTTTAATTTTTTCCAAGACTTCATTAATTTTTATTATCCATCATTTATTAATTTTTTTAAATTAAATTTAAAATAATAAATATAAAGAATAATAATAAATTTTGATCTATATAGCTTAGGATGAAACGATTTCTCATTTTGTTACTCTATTACTAAGTTTATAAGTCTTCTTTTAAAAAAGTATTTAAAAGTATGTAAGCATTAGTTGAATCTTCTAATAAAAAACTATGTTAAGTGATGTGATTCATTTATTTTGTATTAAAATGTATGAAAATATTGGCTTTGGTTAATGAATGAAAAAATCAATTCGAATAATTACTCCTAAGAAATGTTTTTTTTTTATTATCTATTTTAATGAGAAAGTTATAATAATTATTATTAAATTCATAATAGTTTCATTTAATCATTTTTATTATTGAAAATTGAAAATTTATTAAATTTAATTTTTTATATATGAAAATGAATCCGTTAATAATAATGTTTTCAATCCTTGGCTTCCATGATAACATTTATATCCAAGAGTTCTCTTTACCTCCCTAACCCTATCTTTCTCTAACTCTGCAAGATAATATCCTCCTCATATAGGTATTTCCCCTCACCACTCTTGTATCTTATGTTTCTTTACCCTTCAAACCTTCACTTAGACATTCTCAAAGTAGGGATAACAAAAAAACAATTAGTAAATGAAGAAAATAAGGGGATAATATTCAAATCCAATACTGGCTTCCAAAGGTCAGATAAAAATTCAAGTTCTGTAATGACAACTCACTTAAAAAATAATTGTTTTTTTCTACAATATCATTGGTTATTTTTCCCAGTTGTACAACAAATCTCAATATGGTTTTACAAAATACTAAATAGTTACCCGATCCCTGAAAATAACCTCCTTGAACATAGAAAATCTAAATTTGATTATCTCATTCCCCCTCACTTTCTCTCTCCCTCTCACCATCTGGACCATTCTCTCACTCTCTCCCTCCTTCCCTCTAGAGGGATTAGCTTAAGCAAGTTAAGAACCTTGATGAGAAGAGGATATCATGGAGGTTGTTCAAAGGATATTTCTAGGATAAATATTTTCCTGAACATTACTATGAAAGGAAGGTGAAAGAATGGTTTCAACTCATGTTGGGAATCATGACAATGGTGGAATATGAAAAGAGGTTCTTGAATTCTTGAATTATGTTGACTTCATAAAATATGAGAAGGTAAAACTCCATTGGTTTATTTGTGGGTTACCATATTTCTATAGTGATAAGATTCAATATGATAACCCAAATACCTTGGAGGAATCTATAAGGAAAGTAAGGAATTTTTCTGAACAACGTAGAGCAAGGCTAGTTTTCCAAAAATCTTTGAGTTATAAGATTAAGGGTAAAAAAGATCAAAAGAAAAATGATTTAAGCCACCCTTTTTCAAGAAAAACACCCAAGAAAAGCAACAAGGAAACTCAACTGAAAATGAACACAAAACTATAGACTCATTTGGGAAAAGGCCAAGGTAGCAACCTACAGAATGTTGGGGGTGTAAGGGAAATCACTTATATCGATATTTCCCTCACACAAGAGAAATAATGAGGATTGTAGAGAACATTCAGGAGGATGGAATAGTTAAAGTCATGTGAAGAAACGTGTCAAGGATTTATGTTTCCTTGGAAAAAAAACTAGTAGAATATCAATCCCCCATGATTCAAGTGGAAGGTAATATTGATAACCATCCCATAGCAATTTTAATTGATTCTGGAGCTACCCATAGTTGCATAAATGATAATGTTTTTGAAATATTTTACTTTCAAAGGATTCAATATAAGAAATCTTAGTTATTTCAATTAGCCACGAGAGCTAAGAGAAAGATCAATGAGCTTGTGAAATATTGTCTGATAGACGTGAATGGACTCAACATAAAGGTAGATGAAAACATCATACCATGGGATTCATATGACTGTCTAAGTCACATGGATTGAGGAATTCAAAGAGGAATTCATTTAAGGAATCATAATTTGAATTGGTGCAATGTGTCCTTCATAAATTGATGAAGAAAAAATGTGTATCTAATTGATGAAATGTTTTATGCTATGAATGTTTTAACAACAATTATTACATGCACATTTCTTGCAAAATTAGAGGTACAAGAAGTAAAATTTTGTTCTTCTATGAGGACTAGAGTTATGGAAGATTCTTAAGGATCTTACAACCAGGATAAATAGATCATAGGTCTGCATGTCAGCATGGGTAATGATGAGACATAATCAAATAGAAGAATGTTGGCATGTTTACAGGCATAGTGTGCTTGTCATTGATGGCAAGAACAATAGAGATGTTGACAGGTTTAAAGGTAGAGTGTGCATGGAAAGAACAAAAATAAAGACTCATAAGAGAAAGATCAAGAAGATCAGGAGGAATAGTGTAGAGTTGCACGCAAAGCACAAGTGTGCACCAGGGCCGAGGGAAACATTTTCCAAAGCTTGGGAGAGATAGCGTTCCAAGATGCTCCAATGAAATCCCATACATCAAGGCTCATAGAAGGATAAAAGGTTGCAAAACCTTTGACACTTAGAAATTATTCCAAGTCGGGAGGATGCATATGCTCAGGAGGAGGAGAAACAATGGATGTTGGATCACCAATCCTGAAAATGAGATGTCTAGTGACCAGAGGAAGCATAGTGGAGGAGTAAATATCTGATTCGTAAGATATGAATGCAAGGACCGACCATCGTTGGATCCAAAATAATGAGCACGACCTTTAAGTGTAAGGTGAAGTGGGCTTACAAAGTCCTGAAAGCAGGGGGACCGTCCATCGTCAAGGAAGACATGTGGTAGCAGATCAGTAGATTTGTAGAATCACGAATCAGGAGAGTTGAGTCGAGTAGTCCACATATTTCATGAAACATGAAATCACGACTTGTTCACAACTGTTGATCAAAGACAATATCTGGACCGTTGATCTAGCACCATCTCTATTTCGGGAATTGGGAGAATGGAGGTAAGGAGACTCCCAAAGTTGTGAAACGTGCAATCGAGACTTGATCTGAGCCGTCGGATCAAGGAGATATATGGACCGTTGATTGTATAGGGATACGAGAAGTGAAGTCATGAAATGCGAAACTACAAAGCACTCAAAATATTTGTCCCACAGTCACAACGAAAGGTCACATTAATGCAAAGTTAAGGGAGGAGCTACCATGTCGCTAGGCTCCACTTCGGTGATTGTAGAAACCATGAAACACCCTTTTGATTAGTGAGTGGTCACAGCCTATGGTCTAATCAATGGCAGATTGGGGAAGGAGCTAGAAACTCTAGGCTCCATTTTGGATTTTTGTGAGTTGGGAAGATTGAGGCAACTCACAGCTAGATATCTCGAAATGTGAAGTCATGAAGTGCATGTTGGATAGGCATCTGGTCACAGCCATGATCATGTGGAAGGTAGGGGCTTAGTAATAAAATCTATCACCCATTGTATAGAT
>SNQJ01S0218002.1:19899-30176 GCA_010110895.2 Picea sitchensis | reverse complement strand
AGAATGAAGAAGTCAAGAAGCAAGTCCAGGATTTGGTGGACAAAGGGTTGGTTAGAGAGAGTTTGAGTCCATGCGATGTACCTACAGTGTTAAGCACAAAGAAGGATGGTGGGTGGAGAATGTGTACAGATTCAAGGGCTATAAGCAAAATCACCATTAGGTATAGATTTCCTTTACCCAGGATGGATGACTTGATGGATTTCTTGAGTGGAGCAAAGTTTCTTTAAAAAATTGATTTGAAAAGAGGATATCATCAGATTAGAATGAGAGAAGGTGATGAATGGAAGACAACATTCAAGATGAATGAAGGACTGTATGAATGGCTTGTCATTCCATTTGGCTTGACAAATGCACCAAGTAATTTTATGAGATTGATGAACGAAGTCTTGAAAGATTTCATTGGGAAGTTTGTAATTGTGTATCTTGATGATATATTGATCTTCAGTAAGACTGACGAAGAACATTTGAGACACTTAGCTTCAGTGATGAAGAGGTTGTAGCAAGAGAAATTGCTGATAAATTTGAAGAAGTCATCTTTCATGAAGACAAAACTCATTTATTTAGGTTTTGTGATCTCTTCGAATGAGTTGAAGATGGATCCTGAGAAGGTAAAAGCAATCAGAGATTGGCCATCGCCAAAGAGTATCTTTGAAGTTAGAAGCTTCCATGGATTGGATAGTTTTTATAGGAATTTCATCAAGAATTTTAGTGGGATATGTGCACTAATGATGGACACAGTCAAGAAAAGACATAAATATTTTCATTCGATAGAGGAAGGAGAGAAAGGTTTCAAATTGCTGAAGGGGAAAATAACTGAACAACCAGTTCTAGTTTTTCCAGACTTCAATAAAAAATTTCAAGTCAGGTGTGATGCAAGTGGATTTGCGATTGGAGAAATCTTAAGTCAAGACAATAGGTCGATTGCATACTTTAGTGAAAATCTCAACGAAACCAAGATGAAATATTCCACGTATGATAAGGAGTTTTATGTAGTCATACAAACGTTGAAGAAATGGAGACATTACTTGGTTCCAAAAGACTTTGTTTTGTATAGTGACAACCATGCTTTACAATTCATAATTCGACAGGAGAAACTGAACAAGAAACATGAAAAATGGGTTGAATATATGAAAAACTTCACTTTTGTTATAAATCACATTTCCAGAACTGCTAACAAGGTTGTTGATGCGTTGAGGAGGAAATGTATGATTTTGCAGGAATTTAAAGTGAAAACCTTAAGTTTTGATAACCTTAAGGATATGTACAGAGATGATGCAAATTTTAAAGAAACTTATGAAACATGTGAGAATCTAGTCCTCAAAGATAGGAGCCAATGGATTGAATATTCAATTCAAGATGGATTATTATTCAAAGGAAATCAGTTGTGTGTACTGAAATTCTCTATGAGAGAAAACCTTTTGAAGGAAAAACATAGTGGGGGATTGGCTGAACATTTTGACTATGATAATACCTTCACACAACTAAAGGGATCATACTATTGTCTAGGAATGAGGACAGATGTCAAGAAATTTGTGAACAGGTGCAGGATTTTCCAACATGAAAAGGGGAAAAGACAAAATAGAGGGTTGTATCAACCATTGCCAATACCAGAGAGGTCATGGGACGCGATAAGCATGGATTTTTTGTTGGGATTGAAAAGGAAACAGAGGGGTTGTGATTCAATATTTGTGGTAGTTGATAGATTTTATAAAATGGCACATTTCACACCATGTCAGAAAACCAGTGATGCAAAACATATTGCAAATATATTTTTCAAAGAAGTTATTAGACTTCATGGTTTACCCAAGAGTATTGTATCAGACAGGGATACCAAATTTGTTGGTCATTTCTGGAGGAACCTATGGAAGAAGTTGGGGACAAGCTTATATTTTATCTCATCATATCACCCTTAGAGGGATGGACAAACTGAGGTAGTAAACTAAAGTTTAGGGAACTTGTTGAGGAGTTTGGTAGCTAAACATCATAGTCAGTGGGATCATATTCTTCCGCAAGAGGAAGTCACATATAACAACTCACCTAAAAGGAGCCCAGGACAGATCCCCTTTCAGATAATACATGGAATGCAGCCAAGAGGAGTATATGAGTTAAGAGACTTAGAGCAGAGTGAATTCAGAAGTGCTGGAGCAGAAGATTTTGTAGCAGAGATGCAGGAGATCCACAGTAAAATCAAAGAAATATTGCATAATTCCAACCAAGAATACAAGCACAGAGAAGATCAACACAGAATATAACTTCAGTTTGAAGTGGGAGATTTAGTTTTAGCGGATATCCAAAAAGAAAGGTTCCCAAGGGGAACATACAATAAGATGAACATGAAGAAAATTGGGTCATGTGAGATTTTGAGAAAGTTTGAGGCAAATGCTTACGAAATTGAATTACCAAATGGGGTAGGAATATCGCCCATATTATACATAGAAGACTTATACCCTTACAGAGTTGATGAAGTAGGAATAGAGGAGGGCAGAAAGAAATTCAGTGGGTCAAATAGATTCTTGTAGTTGGAAAGTCGTAGATGGAAAATATTGTTGATCAGAGACTCAGAAACAGGACCCATAGGAAGACATACTTTGAATATTTGTTCAAATGGAAAGGACACCTGATTGAGGATGCCAGTTGGAAAAGTGAAGCAAATATCCAAAGACATGGAGAGACAGTTCAGGAGCTCATGGACATGAGTTCATGAATTTTTCAGTCAGAGGAGTATGATGCAGGAGCATCACCAACGAGCCGACAAGTCCAAGTGGAGGATGGTTGGATATGCACCAACGTGCATTTTGAAGATGTTTTGAATTTGAATGAAGGGACATTAATGCAATAGATAGGAGGATGTACTTGCATTTATGTTTTTTGATTGTAAAACAGATATTGAGCATTGCTCTCATCTGTCGATTATGGAGGAATTTAATTGTAATGAATGTAAAGTAGATAGTTTTTAATCTTAATTAGATAGATTGAGGTTGTAGGAGGGAAAACTCTTAAAATACACCCTCGCATGTATTGGATTATTATTATAATTTTGATTAAAAAATTTGTAGCAGAAGCAGTAGAGAAAAGAGAAGATAGGATATTAGAGAAGAACAAAGAGATAGTTGTTGCTATTGAACCCATGTACAAAAGAACTGAGTTAATATAAGAAATATTTGACTCAATTTCATGGTGTCCTTATGGTTACTGTTTACATCTATTAAATGGTATGTTTACAATTGTTTATGTTCTTTTTTATGCATTTGTTTCAATGTTGTGTTTGTGTGTATGATTTCATGTTGAATGCATGAATTCTGTGAGAGGGAGAGTATGAGTTTCAATTGTTTCTCTTCTTGATAATTCCTGCAAGGAGTGTAGTGAAAGTCCGCAAAGAGTGCATCGACAGGTTCTGAGTTCCATCTCAGAAAAACTCAGGGGGGTATTTTTGTTCTCATACTAGTAGAAGTGCAGGTATCATGTAGAGTCGTGCAAGGTGTGTGCAAGAGAGTTTAAGTCATAGACTTTTCTCAACCCAAATGAGTGTTTGGAGAACTTCTGTCGTAAGGATTCCACAGAGGTTGAATGATAGAATAACCATAGGTTAACATAGAAGCCACAAGGTGTGTGTGCAGGAATTCCTTGGAATCTAGGAGTTTGCAGTGAGAGTTCAAGCTTAGGAAGGATAGAACCTTTGAAGAGCTTAAGGAGAAATGATTGTTGAAGTCACCCAGCAGAAAGAAAGATCAGAAGAGTTGGCGTCAGAGTGTTTGGTGAAGGAGCATTGGAAGTTTGGACAGATTGTGGAAACATTTCGAGGAAGAAGTGCGGATTTTTTGTGGGTCATTGGATCATGTCAAACAACGAGGAAAAAGGACGAGAATCATTCAGCATTAGAAGCTTAGGAGGAATAGTGAGTCATCGATCGAGAAAGGATCGGAGTTGTTTGTTCATTTCATGAAATCGGGAGTCAGAGGTTTGGACGAGCAGGGGAGACTACATTCCAATTCCCCGATACGCGAAATCCTGATTGGCGATAAAGGGATATCAGGTAGTTGAATAGTGAGACATGTGGACCATTGATCTACTGTGAGTATGGATCGGATAATTGGTCATTGGGAAGCTCAAAGTGAAAAATTTCCCCAAAGTCGCGAAAGGAGAATCGTTGACTAAATCGGGAACGTTGGTTGGCAGAAGGGCTCGTACCCTAGATCTGAGAAATCAGATTTCGGGGTTTCATGATTTGGAGTGTTGGCGAGGTTCATATCAACACCCCTGAGGTCGTGAAATGCGAAACACCTTCTGGTGTATACTGTGGTCATAGCATCGTAGTTGTGTGGGAGTAGAGCTCGTGCCTAGTGCTAGTTCACGCAGGCGGGGTTTTTGCTTAAGGATCTGTGGTTTGGTTGATTGGAGGTTCTAGCAGTGGACCGGGAGAGCCATTTTGGCTCAGGTAGACTAAAGGATCTGAATATTGGGAGGTCAGCAGACCCTGCTGATGTGGGGGTCTGTGCCAAACTACCACCACCATCATCCACTTTCAACTATAGGAAAATTCCCAGTGAAGATATTCAAAGGCACAGATGGCAAAGAAACCAGTATGAGAGAATAGTGAGCAGATTATGTAGATTAAAAGGACATGGCCTGAAGGCACTGGGAAATGAAAGATCACATTCAATCACCAATTCTAGATTCTAATGTCTGATTTTATAGAAGTATCCATAGTCATCAATAAATACCGTCAACTAAGAAAAGTGAAAGACAGATCGTTAACAACCTCCATCAAATCAACGGGTAGTTCCAGGATCCAAACATAATTCATATACAAGCTCCATAATTTGAGTCACTTGGCAGTGTGTTTCATAGTGATTGCATCTAAAGTTTATTATTAGTCTATCAAATCAAGCACCTGAAATCCGAACTGATCTTAAATATTCCTATATTTTTTGTAATTAGAGACACAATTAGTTTACATATCCCTAAAATAAATCTTGATCAGTTTTGACAAGATATTTGTAATAAGTTTATAAATACTTCTCATTTAGAAGGGTTGGTACTTGTTTGTAGGATAGGATAAATATTGTAAGGAAGCCCAAAGAAACACCATTGATCATATTTTCAGTTATATAGTGTAACATTGCAGGATTCTTGTGTCAGAGTGTTGGTGATGTCTTTCTCTTTTTGTCAAATGTTTTCTTATGCTCTGTAATCATTTCATGTATATCCAATACTAATCATTAAAACAAAGTCAAAGAACATAATTTATATTATATACTCTGTCTCTTGTTTTCTAATAATATGTATGTTTTCATCTAAAATTGAATGAAGGAACTCTTAATTTCTCCTCTGGTTAGTGGAATTTACCCTATTTAATATGAATAGATCCAACAATTCTACTACCCTGCCCTGCAATATTAGCCTATTAACCTTGTTTTGATCAATTCTGAATTGTGACTCCATTTTCCTAATGGCCCATGTTCCCTATTCCAACCAAACAATTTAAAAACCAAACCCTGTACTATTATAACTAGCCTAACATTCCCAGCAAACAAAGCTAAATCTTATAGAGAGATCCCTCTTTGAGTCTAAGAGGGTTATATCCTAGACTCCAAAGTGGTTTTGTATGTACCTCTGTCAAATTCTTCCTCAGCCTGAGAAATTACATAGTGCTAACATAGTGGAGACCATACTCTGGAATGTTCCTCAGAAAAGCATATCAAGTTCCAGATCTGATTACTGATGGTGGAAAGTGATCAGACACAATACGGCTGAATCATCTACCTGACAACTCCAATCAACTCCAAATCAATTTCAAATAAAAGACTCCACTGGAGGAAGAACCTGAAACATGACAAGACAATCTAAAAAGATCATGTATTCAAGTTGGAATTTTATCCAAGACATAATAGCCTTTATTTCTAATTTTTTCTTCTCTTTTCCTGATCCTAGTCAAGACCATATTGCTTAAACTTATGATAATCATATTCAACCTGATGATCCTCAAAATATTAATCTTAATTTCATGGTTCCTATACATACTCCTACACCTGTTGAAATTCTAGATAGATACAAGCCTCTTGTCTTACCTCCTATACTCCATGATTTCCCTGTAAATTATTACAAATATTTCCCTAGGTTTGATGGAGAATATGGTAACATCACTGCTGAAAAACACATTCAGGGTTTTGAAAATTTTCTTGACCTTTTTGAGGTTGAAGACGATGATGTATGTATCAGAATGTTTGCTCTATTTTTGCAAAGTAAAGCTAAAGAGTGGTTCAAAAACTTGCCAGCTGCGAGCATTTGTGATTTTAATCAGTTTGTGAAAGTCTTCCTTGATAAATGGGAGATCAAGAGGAATCTCTTTCTCATTTTAGAAGAATATAATCATTTAAAAAGACAGCCATGAGAAATAGTGCAACACTTTTCAGCCAGGTTCAATCGAGTTTACCATTCAATGCCTACTGATATAAAACCTCCTCCTGGTTTAGTTCTCTTACACTACCCAGATGCCTTTGATCTGGAAATGGCATTTCAATTGAGATAAAGGAATACTACAACACTTGAAGAAATGCAGAACAATGCAATAGGTGTAGAAGCTAATTTGCTGGTCAAAAAGTCAAAGTTGAAGGAAGAAGAAAAGGAAAACATAGAGAAGGACCATCTCACATCTTCAAAAGTGAAACTAGAAATTTTGGTAAGCACAATGGAAGAGATAATGCAAAACATTATCATAAGAGATGAACTTGTTGTTCAAAAACACCATGTCCCACTTGTTTTTAAAGAAGAAAAGGTTACTAATATAAATAATTTCACTGTTAATTCTTGTTAAAATAGATCATAAAATGATTATTTTATGTATTTGTTGAAATTACTAAGAAAACTAAGAGGGGTGAAGCCATTTTTAATCTTTCTCCAAGTGACCATCAATATTATACAATATATGAACAACATAAATAATGAGCATCACTCACACATAAAATGTACACAGAGACAGATTTTCACGAGGAAACCCATAAAGGGAGAAAACCTCTTCTTCTTTGAAAATGATAGGCAGTCTTTTAAGTTCTGTACATCATCTATAATTGAGCACCAACTCAATGTGAGGCTACTACCTCTGTTTTACAAGCTCCAAGTTGTTTGAGAGCACCAACTCTTTGGTTTCTCTAGCACCCACTAGAAGGAAGCACCAACTCCCTTAATGTTCTAGCACCAACTGGATGGAAGCACCAACTTCCAGTTACACAAGCTCCAACCTGTATAACAGAGAACACTTGTTCTCCCTTGCACCACCCTGCCACCTTGGTTTTTCTGGCTGCAACTAGATGGAAGCTACAACTCCCTGTGTTCAAGCACCCACTTGAACCTCTAAGGACAACAATCCTCCCTAGCACCTCCCTACTACCCTTATTACAAATAAATGATTGAATAACCAACAACACAGATAAATCAATTCTTACCACTTCTTCATTGTTCTGCAATTCTTCTCTGCTACACTATTCTTCTTCTCTATTCATACTTGGCTTGACTTGTTGTCTCTTTCTATCTATTCTTTCTCATGCTCTTTGATATGTGCATATTCTGCTCTCTTCAAATTTTCTCCTCTGTTCAGCTTTTGTTCCTTATCTCTGAGCTTTCTTCACATTGCACATACTGTAATTTCACTTTTCTACAGTTCAACTCATTTTTCAGTCAAAATAGCCAACCACACACAGTCACTGCATGTTACTTTTATACACTACAACCCCTTCAGTTACCCCTCAAATCCCTAGAACAACGCTTCAGCAACTGAAACGCCAACCATCCAAGAACCATGATTCGGTTCTGCTAACTGAATCATAACTGAACAATTAATCATGAAGAGAAACAATAGCCCTTCAATCATATTCCTAATTAACATGCACCATTGGATTATAAATGATGGGTCTCGTGCTTACTACATACACCCACTGGCTATGACCACAGGCCTAAGTAAAAAGCCTTTCGCATTTCGCATTTTGGCATTTCGCGATTTTCCATGTCGCGAATTCCTGTTGCGAGGTATCTCAACTCTCCAAGTCGCGATCTCTGAAACTCCATGTCGCAATTTTGCATTTCGACATTTTTCCATTTCGCATGTTGTGAATTCTTGTTGCGAGGCATCTCGACTCTCCAAGTCACGATCTCCGAAACTCCATGTCGCAATTTTTCATTTCAACATTTCATGATTTCACACATCGTGAATTCCTGTTGTGAGGCATCTTGACTCTCCAAGTTGCGATCTTCGAAACTCCATGTCACAATTTCACATTTCAGCATTTCGTGATTTCAGCAATTCTTGTGAGGAGATATCTTGATGCTCCATTTCACGATCCCCGAAACTCTGAAACTCCATGTCGCGATCCCCGAAACTCCATGTCGCGATCCCCAAAACTCCATGTTACAATTTTGCATTTCGACATTTCATGATTTTGCATATCGTGAGTTCGAGAGGTTAGGGAACCTCGTTCCTTTGACTTTCTAGTCAACAAAATGATGATATTTCACCATGTGTCCTATGGACCCAACGGTCCAAATCTTATCGTGATTTTGAAACTTCACGGGCCTTCGTCATGTCTGATCAACGGTCCAGATCAATCCTTGATTTGATGGCTAGGATTATTTCAAAATTTTGTATATCGTGAGTTAGAGAGGTTAGAGAACTCCTTCCTTTGACCTCTCAATCAATGAAATGTTGATCTGTAACCACGTGTCCTTCCCGAAGATGGATGGTCCTCCTGCCTTCAGGATTTTTTAAGCCCGCTTCACCTTGCACTTTAAATAATGTGCAGGTTCTCTTGGATCCAATGCCGATCGGACCTTGGGATCAGATCTAATGCATGAGATATGTTCTCTTCTACTGCATGCTCCTCCTATCTGAATTCAGATCTGACAGTCATCGGGAAATCTAAATGGGATCCAACTATCATTGTTTCTCTTCACTGTTGAACTTGCCATTGCATTGCTATTATTGCTCCGCTACTGATCGTGATCTTTTCCATCAATGACAAACACGCATACTCTGCCTCTGTCTGAAAACATGCCAACAATATCTCCCTTTGGCATTGATGGAAACCCCTTGAAGAACGTCCAACTATACCATTATAGAATCCTTGAAATTACCACACTTTCTCCCCCTTTGACATCAATGTCAAAGAAGAAACACTCTCCCCCTAAGATGTTGCAGTACATACTCCCCTTGTCAACTATGAGCAACTTAGAAATACAATATATATTCAATAAGTAATCCCCCTAACCAGGTGAACAGATTAGATGAAAGAAGTTATAACCCCCAACTTTTGACAAAGATATCCAAAGGGGGTCACTGCTAACAGTTTAGAAAAGATATCAGCTATCTGTTCTGTGGAAGGGATATAATTCAGCTGAAAAACTTTGTTTGTGACTTGTTCTCTGAGAAAATGGTATTTTATTGGGATATGCTTAGTCTTGGAATGAAGAACAGGATTCTTGGAGACACTAATGGAACTAGTGTTATCACAGTGAATTGTAATTGGATCAGTATAATTTACCATCAAATCTGTAAGATTTTGAATCATCCATAAAATCAGAGTGAAGCAAGTAGCAACAACAATGTAGTCTGCCTCTATAGTTGATAAGGAAATAGATCCCTACTTCTTACTAATCCATGCTACCAACGAGTCACCCAGGAAGAATGCACCTCCACTGGTGCTCTTTCTCTCATCCACACAATTTGCCCAATCTACATCTAAATAAGAAGTTAACTAAAAATTCTGATTTCTTGGATACCACAGACCATAAATCATTGCTCCCTTCAAGCATTTGAATATCATTGTGACAGCGACCAAATGACTTTGTTTAGGAGCAGACTGATAACAACCTACCATTCCAACAACTTGCATTATATCAGGACGAGATGTTTTGATGTACAGAAGATTGCCTATCATTGATCGATATGTTCTTTGATCAACATCAGGTGAAATATCATCTTTACTGAGCTTGCAACCAACCACCATAGGTGTGCTCAGAGGTGTAGAATATTCCATCTAAAACTTATTTAAGATCTCTTTCAAATACTTTTCTTGAGAGATAAATATCCTTGCAGAACTCTAATTGATTCGTAAACCAAGAAAATATGACAGTTCTCCTATCATGGACATCTCAAACTCAATCTACATTGAATTAGCAAACCATTGAACTGAAGAGTCATTAGTGCATCCAAAAATAATGTCATCTACATAAACCAAAACAACTAATAAATCATCACCTTCAGACTTAATGTATAGATTACTATCAAC
>SNQJ01S0218002.1:0-15342 GCA_010110895.2 Picea sitchensis | reverse complement strand
CTCTGGAATCATACGTACGCCGCTGATCTGGGCGTGCAGATGCCTATCGTCCAGATCCTCTTGCTGCTTACCACAGACACATTTTGCATCCGACACTTATGGTAAGTGGGTTTTAGCCCACTCTTTTGTATTCTAACCCCCTTTACAGGAAATGTCGCTAACATTAGGCTCCATGGGGGATAGATTCATCCCTGTGATGCTCTAAGGACTCCTTTTGTAGATTCAGTGCCTTGTTGTCGGGCTATGGAGTCATTTATTAAGCTAGAAACAAAAACAATATTTACAAAACAAAATGGAGCTGGCTACGACTCACAAAGAACACTTTTTCAAGAAATTCCCATTTACTGGGCCACTAAAAACTTCTTTGCCTTCCAGATCTTGCAACCTGTAAGTGTTGTTTGAAAATACTTCAGAGATCTTGAAAGGCCCAAACCAGAGGGCATCAAACTTACTGTGCTTGCCCTTTTCCTGCTTGGGTGCATCCCATTTGAGCACCAGATCACCCGGCTTAAAATCCCTCTTTCTGTTCTTCCTATCGAAGGTCTGCTTGATCTTTTACTGATGATCATGGGCCCTGTTCACAACCTGTTCCCTGATCTGCTGCATTTCTACCATATGATGAATCCTCTTGACCATATGGTCAGGCTCTCCTTCAAGGTCTTGAAGGAATTTTGCCATAGATAAGGCAAGCTGAGTAGGGAAAACAACCTATGTCCCATAAACAAGTTGGAAAGGTGAGATGCCAAGGGACTTCTTTATTGTCACCCGATCAGCCCATAGAACAAATTTGAGCTTTGAATCCCAGGCCCTTTTATTGTCTTCCAATAATTTCTTAATGAGCTTGATCAAACTTTTATTGGAAGATTATGCCAACCCATTTCCTTGAGGATAGTAGGGAGTAGAGTGAATCATAGAAATCTCAAACTATTCACAGAACTTGACCAGAGGCTCAGACCTGAAGGAGGCAGTATTGTCAGTCATAATTCTGCTAGGGCAATCAAATATGGCTAAAATGTCCTCCAGGAAGATGATAATTACTTTGTGAGAGGTGCTCCTGGTGGGGACAACTTCTATCCACTTGGTGAAATAGTCTGTTGCAGTCAGGATCCATCTGTGCTGGCCACTTGAGGGAGGATGAATTTCTCCAATGAAGTCCAATCCCCACTGTTGAAAGGGTGCTGAAACCACTATAAGCTTTAATGGAAGAGATTTGAGCTGCTACTTTCTTGAGAATTTTTGGCATTTGATGCAGGCTCTAGTTTCTCTACAGACATCCAGGAATAAAGTGGGCCAGTAATACCCAGCTTGGAGGATCTTATGGGCTGTGGTCTTCCAGAAATGATGACTTCCACAAAGGCCACTATGGAAATCAAATGTAACCTGTTGGGCTTCTTGTGGGTCCACGCACCTTAAAAATACCCCTAAAGGGTCTTTCCAGTACAAGGCTTGGTCAATGAAGCAATATCTGCCCGCCCTGAGCTTTATTTCTCTTGCCTTTCTTTTTTTCATTCCATCAGGAGGCCTCAATTCTTGCAGAAAGTACAAGATATCCCTGTACCAAAGGCATGCTGTTAGTTATAGGGCATCCTGAGAATCCTTGTTGGACAACTCAGCTTTCTCATTGATGAAATTAATCCCCAAGGCTTCGCAATTGGATTCAGCCAGCAACTTCGCTAAACCCTGCCCCTTTACTAATTTGGTGGGCTTAATCTCCAGCTTGAATTCTAGGATCTTGGCGATCCATTTACCTCTCCTTCCATCTATGTCAGGATGTATAAGAATGTCCTTCACAGAGGCTGAAGGAACGAATGCAGTGATCCTTGAGTGTAAGACATACACTCTGAAATCTTTGAGGGCTTTCACTAAAGCATAGGCATGCTTCTCCATGATCTTGTACCTGATCTCTGCATCTCTCAATGCTTTGCTAAAGAACGAAATGGGTTGTTCTCTCCCTTCCTCATTTTTTTGTAACAAGACCACTGCTATTGTATCATAAGAAGCAAAAGAAAAAATCAGGAAATCTCTGGAATAATTAGGACTGATTAGCACAAGTGCCTCAATCAATGCTTTCTTTATTAATATGAAAGATTCCCATGATTCAACAGTCGATCTAACTTCATTTTCCTTCTTGAGCATGGTCGTGATGGGTTTCACCAATTCAGCAAAACTTGAGACAAACCTCCTCAGAAAATTAATCTTCCCCAAAAAGGCCTAAACTTCCTTCTTAGATCTGGGAAATGATAGGGTCTGAATTTCTTCTACCCTACTAAGATCAATTCTCACTCCCTCTACTGATACTATATGTCCTAACAACTTCCCTTCCTCCATAGTAAACAGAGATTTCTTGGGATTTAGGGAAAGGCCAAACCTGTGACACTTCGAAAAAACCTTTCTCAGGTGGCAACAGTGTTCTTTATCAGACCTGGAGAAGACTGTTATGTCATCCATATAGATCACCACAAACTTATCTTTCTCCCCGATGAAGGCTATGTCCATGGCTCACAGAAATGTGGCTCCTGCATTCATCAACCCAAAAGGCATTTTGGCATACATAAATGTTCCCCATGGAGTGGTGAATGTCGTCTTTTCCCTGTCCTCCGGCAAAAAAGAGACCTGATTGTAGCCATAGAAACCATCAATCATGGACATCCTGAAAGCTCATGTTACCCTCTGCAGTATGTGTTCCATCTTTGGCAAGGGGTAGTTATCCTTTTGTGAGCTCCTATTCAGGTTTCTGAAGTCTACACAGAGCCGGCTCTCTCCATTCTTTTTCCTTACTGGAACCAAGTTGGCCACCCACTTTGAATATCTTAGTGGTACGATGATCTGAGCTTGAAGCAGCTTCTTCACTTCCCTCTCCATGATAGGCAGCAGCATAGGATTGATCTGTCTCAACTTCTGCCTAAATGGCCTTGCCTCCTCTTTCAATGGGATTTTATGCTCGATGACAGAAATGTCATACATTTTGAGGTCTTCATAGGTCCAGGCAAACACATCAGCAAATTCCCTCAAAATTCCAATGTATTTGGACCTTTGTTCCTTTGTTAGACTTCTTGACAATTTCACAAACTTGGGCTCACTCTCGGTGCCAATGTTGCACTGAATAGTATCAGTGTCATCCTTCGTGGTCTCCCCTTTTAATGACACGTCGTTTTTATCAAAAAGCCTTTCCATAGGAACCAGTCCCCTTGGAATGTGATTGTTGGGTAGCTGCACAATGTTATGCTCTGCAATCTTATTCAGAAAACTACCCCCATCAAGCTCTTCCTCAGAGACAGAGTCTTGGTCGATATTCATCTCTAAAAATTCTTTGAAAGCTTCCAAGAATTTATTGATCTCAATATCATCCTCGAATACCTTCCAGTGTTTGACGTTTTCAGGTATGGAGGGCCTGTATTTTACTTCTAACTCATATCTAAATTTGGGCGGCAAGGGCACTTTGAAATTGCTTGCTGATGTAGCCAAGGAATATGCCACTGTGTTCTCCTCTCTTGGGATGAAAGAAACATTAAACACTGAGAAGAAACTATCAATTAGATCCCATACCTCATTCCTGTAACTCCTGAGTTGAGGATGCTTAGCCTGATAAGCGCTTCTGATCTGTTGGACCACCAACTCTGCGTCCCTGAACACAACTACCTCCTAAATTCCCATCTCTCTTGCAGCTCTTAATCCTAGGATAAGAGCTTCATACTCTGCCACATTGTTGGTAACTTCAAATTCTAATTTGTATGATAGGGATATGGTTTCTTGAGCAGGTGACACGAAGACCACCCTAGCTCCAGCGCCTTCCCTGGAAAATGCTCCATCAAAGAACATTTTCTATACGGGGGTGAGGGAGGGAGGAAATTTAGGGGAAATGGGGGGTTGCTTTCTGAGTTTAAGAGGAGGTTTGGGGGCATTGGTGAGTTGTAGCACACTAGAACCTAAATCAGTGTCCAAGGCAAAAATGGGGTGGTTGGTAGGGTTGGCCTCATCACTAATTATATAAGCCAGTTGAGCTTCTCTGTATAGCCTCCTATGTTCTCCTACAAACACCGGGATAGTAGCATATGTTAGGTCCATTTGCAAAGTTCCCCCTAGTCGTTTTATCCAAGATCTTGATAAAAACATACTGAACTTAGGGGGGAAGTCAACTACTATGACATCCATGACCACACTTTTCATGGGCAATTGAAATAAGGTCACAACCAGGTCTTTAATAACTCCAAGACACTGAACTCTCCTGGATTCAAAGGAATAAAGGTCATGATAGGCTCGGGTGACTTCTAGATCTAACTCTTCCATGACAGTTTTGGCCATGAGGTTGTGAGAAGCCCCTGAATCCATCAAGCAGTTGTGCAACACTTTATCATGTATGTTCAGGGATGTGTAGAAAGGGGGGGATGAGTCATCTCTATCTTCTACCATGGGGCCTAGGACAACTGCTGGCCTTTCATCTTGGAGGTTTATGGAGTCTGTGGGAGGGCATGAGGCTTCAGACTGCAAAATCTCAGAGAAGCATTTTTTGAATTCTTCATGTTTTATTAGCTCGGTGAGGGGCACATGGATTCTGATCTTTTGAATCTCATGCTCGAAATTAAAAGAAGATGTGAGCTTTGGAATTTCTCTTATTTCAAGAACATGATTGTGGACAATGGGAGAGAGGGGTTGAGCCTTCTTACCTCTGTGACTATCTACTACTTCATTAGCAGGTTTCTCTGTTCTAGTGGACTACTCAGGAATACCAGGTGCTGCTGTCTTTTTGTCGGACCTCAGGTTACACCTACCTCGGCCACCGCTAATCTTGTCTCCCTTGCTCAATTCATTTAGCTGATTGTTCATGAGAGACTCCTTGTAAGCTGATTGAGTGAGATGAGGAAAAGGAGGAGTATCTCTGAAGCAATGGATTTTAGGATCAAGCTCACTTGTTTCCCCTTCTTCCCCTTCAGCCACAAAATTGTTCTGAAAAGGGGCCTGAATCCTCTGATCTTCTTTGTCTCTTCCCCTCTCTCTATGCATAGTTGGGGGAGAAATATTGTTTGGCCTCCTGAAACCTCCTTTGCTTTCGGCACCCTGAGGACCTTTGTACACTTGCCTCCTTTCCACCTTCAGTCTCTCCATCTCTTCAGATAGAAACTTCATCATCTTGGCCAGTTCATCCACTTCAGGGTGAGGCACCGATGGATCATAAGTTGAGGCTTCGGATTTTCCCTTTATTCTATCTGTGCTGGCCTTGTTCCTCAGTCTATCAACTTCCAATACATTAGATTCCACTTCTATGGCCACATCTTGCATTTGAGCTAGGGAGGTAGCTCTTCTTTCTCTCAATAGAAGACATAAATTTGGGCAGAGGCTTCCGAGGACTTTATCTCTGCAGGAATCTTATTATACATCTTATTGAATCTTTTGGAGAAGTCAGAGACAGACTCTCCTTCCATTTTCTTCAAAGACCCAAACTCTATCATGTAATACATGAAATTATTCCTATCTCCCCACTGCCTCAGGAAAACACTATCCAGGGCATCAATTCCAGCAATAGATCCAGGGGCCAATCCCCTAAACCATTTCCTCACCTCACCATCCAGGCTCTGAATGAAGACTCTCATCTAGACATCTTCATTTTCAATGTTCAGGTTGTCTGCATAACTGTAGAAAGCGGCCAGGTGCTCTTCCACAGTTATGTCTCCTTCCCCAGTAAGCTTGGGCATATACTTTAAGTAATCTCCAATATGGAGGGGATGCATAGGTTGAGGTAGGATCAAGGGAGCATATCGTGCAACAACTATGGTGTCCATTCTAGTTAGAGGGGGATTAGCACTAGCCATAGGAACAACGGGTGTAGAAGAACTAGGGGGCGATGAGGCTTGAAACGGAGAGATAGGAGTTGAGATTACATAGTGGAAAGGGGAATGTGGTGAATCTGGAGAATGGGCTTGTATGCTCGGAGGGGAAGAAAGCTCTCCTCCTCCAGCAATAGTAACAACAGGAGGAGGTGTGGTAAAACCCTGAGTAGGAGAAAATTCAGAGGTACTAGGTTTGAACCAGGGTACCACCTCTGGTGAGAAAGGAGTGACAAGGACTTCTCCTACTAATCCAAGACTAGGAAGAGAAAAACCAGCAGGAACACTCCCGAAATTTAGACTGTTGGAAACTCTGACGGGAGAAAATGTAACAGGATGAAATGAGGGGTGGGGAGTTTCTATAGAAACATGCAAATCATCAAAAATACTTGTTTTAGCAGTAGAGGCACCATCTCCCAAGGACTTACCCTTTCTGATAACTTTCTCTGGGTCTGCTTCAGGTGGTGCTAATGGAAGCTGTGGATTAGACCTCGTGTGTATGCTTCTCGAAGCCATGGCTGAAACGATGGAAATGCTTCTGGGTTTGTATCAACGGAATTCCCCAGCAGAGTCGCATCAGTAAAGTCGCCAGGTGCATAGTAGCAATCTCAATAGTTATGATATTTGATGCACCTTCAGAATCAGCTAATCATTGTCGTTCAATCCCGGGGAAAATATTCAACTTCGTCCTTGGCAATGACGCCAGAAATGTTAGCGTCGGAAGTCACTCCTGGATTGCTTACAGAAGCAGAGCCCGACACCCATCAGTTTTATGTCATGATAGTTTTTAATGGATGATTAGATGGGTAGAGACTCAGGGAGATATCACTCTAACTCAGGGAGCAGGTCTGGCATGCAAGGAACAAAGGAGGTCTTGATCTAACTTCATCCAATGGGTTGGTTAAAAGGTGAACAGGTGGAAGACTTGATAAGAAAGGTGAACAAACAACTTCGGGCAACAGGCTTTCAGTGGTTTGTAGAGGAAAGACTCTGAATGCAAGATCCTCTTGGTTCAGGGTCTCAAGAAGCTGAAAAGGGACTTGACTGGATCCTCCAATTCCAAGTCACTCAGCGTTGGGAAAATCACAAGGACCGATTAGAAACAACGCAACTGTTACAGTGATCCACTCCAACATCATCCTATAACAGCTACAACTTGACTGGATCCTCCAATTCCGAGCTGTTCTAACACAGTGTAAACAAAGGCGTGAAAGAAACTGGTATTCACAAGGAAAGAAGTCTCAAAAGTCCATGCATAACCAGAGTAACAGTACTTCATTAAAGCTTCACAACTGGGAACTCTGCTCAACCATCCATAGATAAAAAAATGGCGAAAATGCCTACATATACTCAAAACAACGACGGCAACAAAATCGAGATGCTACATTAAAGACTTTACGTCTACATGGCTACTAACAATCTGCACCTACAGTTTCTGAATGATCATGCTCTTATGGCAGACGCAATTGAACTCCTGACAGCTCCGTGGGTGAATCGGCGTGCCTCTAATTCGGCGCCAGACTTTCCCATTATGGCGTAGATGATGTCTAACCACCACCAACTACCTCAATAACTACTTTATGGGGATTGGGAACGGCCCGACCAACTCGGCACCTTTGAGGCATGGAAGGCTTCCTGTGCTGCCACCTGGATTAGTTGAATGACCTGATGAATAGATGTGGAGGCCATCGTGTAGGTGGGGGGTGTAATGGCAGTGGTGACGCTAAGACCATGAGGGTGAAACAAGAGATGATGAGGTGAGGAAAATGTGACAGGGGAAAACACGCGGCGGAAGACGACAAGCGGAGGGGGGAAGGAGATGGGATATAACGGGCACATTATTTATGGAGGGGATCTAACGCGGAAGGGAACGGGACACATGGAAGGCAATGAGTGGATGATGAGGTGTGGGATGGAACACATGGATGGAAAGAGGGGGGATGGACAGATGTCGGAGGATGAGAAGGAGCTAAAGGAAACGAGCCCTGCTGCACAATTTGGTGGGAAACAACTGGCAGGGGAAGAATGGTACAAGAGATGACACGTCAAAAAAGGGGGGGTCCCCACATGGTTAAACGCAGAAAGACAGCGGGAGGCCGGATTGCCTATGTGTCGTTGATCTGGGCGCTATGATCGTAGTTGTTGGAGAGATTCATCCCGGATTTCGGACCCCGTTGGAGAGATTCATCCCGGATTTCGGACCCCCCCCCTCATGAAGGTAGAAAGGTGGGGGGCCTGCACCTAATGGTCGCTGATCTAGGCCATGATCGTGAGCCTTTGAGAGATGTATTCCTAGATTCCTGACCCCCTCCACTTAAAGCAGGGTAGAAAGGCTTGGGCTCCAGACTTATCAGACCGGGCTGATCCGTGCACAACATTCTGTCAGTCTGTGACCGCCACAGCATCACAGACAAGCTGGGTCCATTTCTATGGTAAGTGGGTTTTTAGCCCACTCTTTCGCTTTTTACCTCCTTTACAAGAAATGTCGCTAACAGCCCCCATACATACCCCACACCTCATTTCACCTCCTATAATCTAAGTGATTTCCTTTGCAAATTATTACAAATATTCTCTAGGCGTTTGATGGAGAATATGGTAACATCACTGCTAAAAAACACATTCAAGGTTTTGAAAAATTTCTTGACCTTTTTTAGGTTGAAGAAGATGATGTATGTATCATAATTGTTTCTCTATCTTTGCAAAGTAAAGATAAAGAGTGGTTCAAAAACTTTCTGGCTGCAAGCATTTGTGATTTTAATCAGTTTGTGAAAGTCTTCCTTGATAAATGGGAGATCAAGAGGAATATCTTTCTCATTTTAGAAGAATATGATCATTTAAAAAGACAACCAGGAGAAATAATGCAACACTTTTCAGCCAAGTTCAATCAAGTTTACCATTCAATTTCTGTTGATATAAAACCTCCTCCTGGTTTAGCTCTCTTACACTACTCAGATTCCTTTGATACAGAAGTGGCATTTCAATTGAGAGAAAGGAATAATACAACACTTGAAGAAATGCAGAACAATGCAATAGGTGTAGAAGCTAATTTGTTGGTTAAAAAGTCAAAGTTGAAGGTAGAAGAAAAGGAAAACATAGAGAAGGAGCATCTCAGATCTTCATAAGTGAAACTAGACATTCTCGTAAGCACAATGAAAAAAATGATGCAAAATATTATCATAAGAGATGAACGTTTTCTTCAAAACCACCATGTCCCACTTGTTTTTTATGAAGAAAAGGCTACTGATCTAAATCATTTTGTTGTTTATTCTTGTTACAATAGATCATAAAATGATTATTTTATGTATTTACTTCATGCCATGGACAAAGATGAAACTAAAAATCATCTTGTGGAGGAAAAATCAGTTGATCTAATGTGTTTGCTTGATGACTTTTCCTTCTTTTCTTTTTTTTCACCAGGGTGATGACTTTTCTTATATGGATGATCTACCCAAGTATGATAAATATGATGATGACTACATCAAGGTTGACTCTTCAAAGCAATCAAGAACATATTTTTGGGAGGAAGAAGCTCAATTATAGCAGCTCAAATATGAGAATCAACCTATGCATAGTAATCATGACAACAATGAGGAAAATGTAGAAAATTTCAAAGTGAAAAGTATATGCCCCTGTGTTTCGCCTTATTTAAATTTCTTAGAAGAATCTATAAGCAAGAAGACCAACAAGTTTTCAATAGTAGGAATGGAGAATTTTCTAATGAGTCAGTTGAGGATGTCATTTGTGCTATGGAAGTTTTTGTATCTCCAGAATTACAACCCCTAAGTTATATTGATTTACAAGCCACGGATGAATTGATGCAACATACTTTTGTACCATTAAGTTTTGATTCATTATGGTTTTTGAAGAAAAATGTTGCTAATATATATGAAGCAAGGACTGGATATAGAAAATTATGAGGTTTCATTGGAACCAATGCACCGGTCTTCTCAGTTTCTCCGGGATCCAATAGCTTATGTTTTGGATGATCTGTGTAGTCAAAGTCTTGTTTCATTAACTATCTATGAGATCAAAGAAAGTTATTATAAAAACTTGATCAGGCAACTAGCTTCACTGTCTTGTTCAAGAGGAGTCTCATTACAAATCTCTTCTAAAAATTTACAATTAAATCAGAAGTTGTATGATGATATAGATAACTTATGTGCAATACCCAATTATGACCTTGAATTTGTTGGATACTTTGAACACCAAGAAATAGGTCATGTTTATCATGATCCCATAGCTATCTATATGGAGGAGTTTTTCACTTCAATATTCCAATCAATTTCCAATGCCTCTTTTTATTTGTATGGTTCCAAAGCTCTTTGTTGTGAATATCAAAGTGACAATCAGTTTATAGTGCCCTTAGAAGATCTAGTTTTGAGTTTTTTTAAAAATAGTGAAAGAGCAGAGTTATTGGATCAAATGTTGGATTGGCTTCATTGGCATTTTTCCATTACCTAATTGAGCAGTAATTTTAGTAGATTAGGGTAGGTGTGTGTGAATAAGCTCGGCTTGGAGAGCATTCCTTTCAGCAAATTGATTTTCAGTTTGGTTTCAATTTTCAGTTTTAGAGTACAGTTAAGATTTCAGAGTGAATTTGATTCAGTTAAGGTTTGGAGCAGATTATCGATTGATTTTCATTCACAGAGGTTTCATGGAAAAATAGGCTACAGGATTGTGATCAGCCCAATGAACAAGGCTACTTAGTATACAGTATTATTGGCACCTCACAAGGAGAGCACTATCCCCAAGTGGAGCCATTGTTACAACCCTATATTTCATAGGATCAAATGGTGATTAAAATGTCTTCCTTTAATAATTTTTAATGGTAAATGATATTCCATTGTGCAAATAATTTCCCAAAGGAAAAAGGAGAGAAAACATAAGCAAGGTTTGCATTTCAAGATATGCCTTAAGTTGCTCAAATTTTGTATTTAACATAGGAAATTTCAATTATAATGTAAAATGGAAAACAAGGTAAGCTTAATGCTACCCACACATTTTTTTATCCTATTTTTAGTAATGAAAAAGACACATTGTCATGTAGTGGGTAACTCCCGCACAGGTTGTTAGTGGCGGCATCCATCATCACCCATATCGACAGTCCTCGACACATTTCAGACCCCCCGAACCTTTCTACTTTTAATAGGGGGGGGGTCCAAAAAGTGGTTTCCCCCATTCTGGCCCCACCTAATGTGGCACTCTCACATCATTTCATACCCCCCCTCTCAAATATTCTTACCACCTACAGCCCTCCAGAATCCTTCCAAACCACTACCCAATACCGCTCACCTCACTCCTCCTCTCCCGCTCAAACCTATCCTCCACTCACCCTACTTCTTACCATTCCTGCCTATCACTATCGCTTACCATTTCCTCCTGTCACATCATACACCTCTCTGACTACTTCCCTACTCATCACCTCCTCGTATCTACTCCTCATCTCGCCACATGCCACTTGTTTTCCATAATCCTGATACCTCTTGTTGCATGTATCTACTTCCCCTCTCACTACACGCTACATGTCCCTTCATTATTGATACCATCCACAACTTCTCCTATCCCTATCACTCACACTCCCGTATTCACTCATCCCATATCCATACTCGACAATTTTCCCCACGTCATCCTATTCATAACCAATCAAATTTTCCCCATGACCGTTTGACCCTCAACTATCCCATAACGAGCCCATGCTGAGCTAATGTGTCAAACTATGATGCAAGAGCATCACTAGTGAGCCAACAAGCGCAAGTGGAGGACAAATGGATATGCACCAATGCTCATTTTGAAGATGTTTTGACTTTGAATGAAGGGACATTAATGTAATAGATAGGCGAATGTATTTGCATTTATGTTTTGTGATTGTAAAACAGATCTTGAGCGTTGCTCTCATATGTCGGTTATGGAGGCATTTAATTTTAATGAATGTAAAGTAGATAGCTTGTAATCTTGATTAAATAGCTTGAGGTTGTAGGAGGAAAAATTCATAAAAGACACCCTCACATGTATTGGACTATTATTATTATTCTCATTAAAAAATTTATAGCAAAAGTGGTAGAGCAAAGAGAAGATAGGAGAGTAGAGAAGAACAAAGAGATAGTTGTTTCTATTGAACCCATGTACAAAATAACTGAGTTAATATAAGAAAGATCTGACTCAATTTCATGGTGTCATTTTGGTTACTGTTTACATCTGTTGAACGATGTGTTTACAATTGTTTATCTTCTCTTTTATGCATTTGTTTCAATGTTGTGTTTGTGAATATGATTTCATGTTGAATGTATGAAGTTTGTGAGAGGGAGAGTATGAGTTTCAATTGTTTCTCTTCTTGAGAACTCTTGCAAGGAGTGTAGTAAAATTCTGCAAAGAGTGCGTTGATATGTTCTGAGTTCCATATCAGAAAAAATGAAGGGGGATATTGTTGTTATGATACTAGTAGAAGTGTAGGTATCGTGTAGAGTCATGCAAGGTGTGCACAGGCAAGTTGAATTCGTAGAATTTTCTCAACCTAGGTGAGTGGTTGGAAAACTTTTGTCGCAAGGAGTGTGTAGATTTTGAAGGATAGAATAATCAAAGGTTATCATAGAAGTCACAATGTGTGTGCGTAGGAATTCCTTGGAATCTAGGAGTTTGCAGTGAGATTTCAAGCTCCAGAAGGATAGAACCTTTGAAGAGTTTAAGGGGAAATGAGTGTTGAAGTTACCCAGCAGAAAGAAAGCTCAGAAGGGTTGGTGCCAGAGTGTTTGGTGAAGGAGCATTGGAATTATGGACGGACAACGGAAACACTTTGAGGAAGAAGTGTCGATTTGTCACAGTTCATTGGATCCAGTCAAACAATGAGGAAAAAGGATGAGAATCATTCAGCATTAGATTCTTAGGAGGAATAGCGAGCCATCGATAGAGGAAGGATCAGAGCCGTTGGTTCATTTTTTGAATTCAGGAGTCGAAGGATTGGACGAGCAGGGGAGACTACATTTCAATTCCCCGATACGCAAAATCTCGATTCGCGATAAAGGGAGATTAGGCCATTGAATAGTGAGACATGTGGACAATCGATCTAGTGTGAGTATGGATCGGAGAATTGGTCATCGGTAAGATTTAAGTCAAAAATTTCCCCAAAGTCGTGAAAGGAGAATTGTTGACTAAATCAGGAACAATGGTTGGCGGAAGGACCCGGACCTTAGATCTAAGAAATTGGATTTTGGGGTTTTGGGGTTTGGAGTGTTGGGGTGGTTCATACCAACATCCCTAAGGTTGTGAAATGTGAAACACCTTCTAGTGTATACAGTGGTCATAGCATCATAGTCATGTGGGAGCAGAGCTCGTGCCTAGTGCTATTTCGCACAGGCGGGGTTTTTTCATAAGGACCTGTGGTTTGGTTGATTGGAGGTTCTAGTAGTGGACTGAGAGAGCCATTTTAGCTCAAAGAGAGTGAAGGATACGAAGTCCAGGAGGTTAGCAGACCCTAATGAGGTGGGGGTTTGCGTCAGGTGGTATCAGAGCAACAGAGCTAAAAACTTTTGTTTTCTGTAGAGGGAAGACAGAGAACAATTGTGATTTGAATTCTACGTGGATAGATTTGAACAATGCTGCCAAGAAGATGTTAAGTTCGAGCAATGACCAATCCATCCGTGGAAAGGGAGATGAGAGAAATTTGTGCTCGATTAGATGCTATGGAGACAACACAGAGATGGACAGCTAATGTTGTAGATGTCAATGAAGCTGAAAGCGAGAATGAGGTTGGAGTTGAAGAAGAAGTTGTAGCCAAAGATGTTGCGGAAGAACATCTATTGAAGGTTTTTGCAAGAATAGGTTCTAGAGAAAATATGGATATTCTAATGTATGAAGGAAACTTATATGTTGAGGAGTTTCTATATTGGTTTAGAGCTCTAGATAAGTACTTTGATTATGAAGATATCGAAGAGGATAAAAAAATAAAACATGTTGTCACTAGGCTTAAAGGGCATGCAACACTATGATGGGATGAACTGCAGGCTGACAAGCGTTGGAAAGGAAAGGAAAGAATCAAAATCTAGGATATGATGGTCACTAAGATGAAAGATAAGTTTATACCCAGAGATTACCAAATTAATTTGTTTCGAAGAATGTAGAATTTGAGATAGAAAGGGATGACAGTGAAGGAATACACTGAAGAGTCCTACATGATAAACATTACAGTTGGTCATTGAGAAAGTGATGATGCAAAGGTTTCCAGATACATGAATGGCTTCAGATATGACGTTTAGGATGATATGATCATGGTGACAATCATGAATATAGAATATGCTTATCAGATCGCTTTGAAGGATGAAGAAAAATTGGCCCGAAAGCAAGGACAAAGAGGCAGAGGCAGCAGTCAAAGCAGAGGCAAAGAAATTTCCCAAGACAGAGTATAGAAGCCTAAGGAGGAAGAGAATAAACCTCATACTCACCAGGAAAAGGGAGGAAGTTCACAGGGAAGACAATATGCTGACAAGAACACTTTTCCACGGGCAAGAGGAAGAGCAAGAGGTAGAGGAGGTGAAATAAAGTGTTTTGTCTATGGGAAGATCAGACACAAATCCTTTGAATTCCCCGATAGGAAAATATATGGAGGTGAAGATCACATTTCAAAAGAGCAAAGGCCGAATGTTGAGGCAGAAAATGCAGAAGATGGAAGATATTTAATGATGAGGAAAATTATCTTGAAACCAGAGAAAGAGGCGGAGAATCCAGTCCAAAGAAATAGTTTATTCAGAACTACTTGCAAGACCAAGGACAGGGTATGCAAGGTGATAGTGGATAGTGGAAGCAAAGATAATCTAGTATCCATAAAAATGGTGGAGAACCAGGAATTGGAGACCATTGGACATCCAAGCCCATATAAAGTTTTTTGGTTACAAAAAGGGAATCATGTAACTGACACTAAACAATGTTTAGTTGAATTTAAGATAGGGGGTTATAGATATGAGATTTTATGTGATGTCATTCCTATGGATTCCTGTCATCTTTTTTTGCGGAGATCGTCGCAATGTGACATAAAATTTGTTCACGATGGGAGAAAGAACACGTACACCTTAGAGAAGAATGGTAGAACACATATGTTGCTACCAATTGAAGACAATAAGGTGAAAGAAGAAGAAATAAATATTGTACTTCTCATGAGTGGGAAGGAACTTCTTGAGGAAGTCAAGAAAGAAGAAGAAGTGCAGTTTGTCATGGTGAGAAAACCTAGAGTCATCTTAGCCAGTACCAAGATAGATGATCTACCTGGAGAAATTCAGGAATTACTCAAGGAGTTCATTGATATAGTAGTTGAAGATTTACCTTGTTCGTTGCCACCTATCAGAAGTATAAACCATCACATTGATATTATACCTAGAGCGATTTTACCAAACAATGCAGCATACAGATTGATGCCACAGGAGAATGAAGAAGTCAAGAAGCAAGTCCAGGATTTGGTGGACAAAGGGTTGGTTAGAGAGAGTTTGAGTCCATGCGATGTACCTACAGTGTTAAGCACAAAGAAGGATGGTGG
>SNQJ01S0218000.1:0-15342 GCA_010110895.2 Picea sitchensis | reverse complement strand
TGTCTGATGCGCTACCACTCGAAGGGGTACCAACAGGGGTTACAAGGGTGGCCAACAGATGTGTTCTTAAGAACCACTTGTATTTTATGTGTGTATGAATCCCTCAACCACGGGTTTATGCGCATAACGATAGATCTCTGTGGCTTAAAGACGTCAGAATACGTCTCTACCCTGGAAAAAAATTCACACAATTTCTACCAAGGAAAGTGCTCTGATACCACTTGTAATATACCAGATATAAAAAGTATGTAGAACATAAATAAAATGCTAGAAATGGCAGAATAACAGTAATATAACCAGCATAATCTCCACATTAACACAGAAATGATTCAAGAACAATAACAGAAATAACACTTTGATTCAGAAAGCAATGTTCACGAGCCTCTTCGAGGGGGCAACCTCTAGTCGAGCAGTGCTCTATTACAATAATCTCCAAGCTAGGGTTCTCATAGCCTCGACTCCTATTTATACTAAATATGTCTATCAAAAGAAGCATCTAGAGGAATATCCTTCTAGAAGCGGAAGCTTCTATTAGGTCTTCTTACATCCACCTTATTCTATTTTATTGAAAGGCCTTATTAATATTGACCTTTATTACATCCGAATATATTGTTCTACCTATGTGCGGGTTAGGAACCTAACAGTACAACTGATCTAGGTCTTCTCCTTCCATGTTATTATCTATTGGTTCTATGTACCTGGGTCCTACATATGGGTCCAAAGGTTGAACTACCTTGATTCCCTTAGCTTCAAAAGTTATGATGTCTTTCTTTAAGTCAATTACTGCATAATTGTCGTAGGCCCAATCGATGCCAAGTAGTTCAGGGTAGGGGTCCTTGTCTCCCATGATCTCAATGAATTCAAAGTTAGCCACTATTTTTACTCCTTCTACATCGATTTTTGCGTTCTCCAGTCTTCCTATCGGAAAGATACAGTATTGGTTTTCCATTCTAAACTGAATTGGGGAATATGTCAGTCTCGGTTTTCCCAAAGCTTCCCTGGTCTACTTGGGTAGAATGTTCACATCTGACCCTAGGTCCAACATGATGTCTTTAATTTTGAAGTCATCTAACTGGGCTACCAGTCGGAATTATTTTTCAGTTCTCACTTTTCTTCATTGGACTCTCTGAGTACTCTTCTCAAGAAGGTTAACCCGAATCCTTTCTTCTAAGGTTTCTTCATTCCCTAAGACTAGGTACAACACATTGTGTAACTTCTCTGTCAGTTGATCATTCCCCAGAATGTTAGAGAATAGTTGAAACCAAAGGTCAACTGTGTTTTGAGGTTGCTCAGGTTGTCTTGGTATGCCTATAGAGTTTCTGGGTGCAGGGGGTGAAGCAAGGACTTGTGCTACTTTAGGATATACAACCGGATGAGTTGGATTCTCTTGCATTTCACAACTAGGAATATTCTAGAATACTTCTATGGCATCTTTAAAGAACATTTTTTGCTTTAGGGGGTCACACCTGTCTCCTTTAGGTGCTTCTTTCTAAATCTAAGGTGGAGTATCAACATCATCTCCTTTCTTCGCTCCTCCTCGAGTGACAATGTTAAGGTTTGGCAATTGTTCCTTAGAAATTCTCTTGATCTCTAAAATGATAAGGTTAGTTCCTCTTTGTCGTGCTCTATCTTCCCATTTTGCAATTATCTCTAGGCAGTCTTCAGTTGTGTGTCTGTTGGTTCTGTAGTGAGAGCACCATGGTCGCCTTGGATGAGGGAAATCTCTAGCCAAGTGGCTATGTTCATCATAGTTGTAACATCTGCTTGGTCCTCTTCCGCCAATTCTTCCTCCTTTGAAATATCCTCCAGCTCCACCTCCTCAACCTCATCCTGGTCCCTGGGGGTTTTCATTTACCCTGAATGTTGTTCACTCTAGCCTGTCCACAAGTGCATCCAATGCTCTACATTGATTGGTAGTATGTGTGGTAGATGCGTAGAACTCACAGTGGAATGTGTTTGGTACTATCGAATATTTATGCATGATCGGGCACTATCTTGGTCCATGCCCATGGATTCGACAGATCTCACAATATTTCATTGTTGGTGTTTCTTGGCCTCCTGGGAAAGCATGATATGGGGTGGGATGATGGAATGGTGGGTTTGTCGATACTTGCGCAACTCCTCATGTGGGTCCTGGTGGGGTTGCCATCATATTCTGAGGAGGACCTAACCATCTCACTCATGGACATTCATTTGCCAAATGACCTTCCGTATAGCATCCATTGCACCAAACATGTGGTCGTATTGGTCTAGGTATCGTCATCTCTTGAATCTTTTCTGTAAGTGCTAATATATGCCCTTGTAGTTGTGCTAGATTCACATCTACTGGGGGTCAGGTTACTCTCAAGCTCCCAGGGTATCCCACCATGGCTTCAATCTTCATCGATTGTTCCAAGGCGTCTATTAACGTGGCTATCCGTTGTTGCGTTAGTGGAATCCAAGTCAGAGGTAGCAGGCCCTGAATGTACCACTCCCTTTGATGTTAGTCATGGATTGGATGTGCCAACCTCCCTATGGAATCATTGAACTTCTGGTTGTACTCCCAGGCTGATTCGCCTTCCCTCTGTTGGATCTCGCACAACTCAGACAAAGCTTGTTGTTCTGACTGAGGCAATTTGAACTCTACTATGAACCTCATTCGTACCTGGCCAAGGGTAAACACTTGATCTTGCATCCCTAGCACTCCTGGTTCAATGATCTTCATGTACCACTTGAGAGCACGACCTCTCAAGGTAGTCTGGAACTCGACTAGATTATTCACATCTGGAGTCCCTCTGGATCTCCAAATTGCTTCGCACAAGAACCAGTGTTGTTCAACGTCTTCATCTCCCTTACCCTAAAATTCAGGGTATCGGGCAATCGAACCTCCTACATGGTTGGCCATTTTTGATCCCATTGTTCATATCAATATGAACCCTAACAATCCTACTTGCAATCTACCAGGAGATCCCAATATCCTCCCTGTATTCGCACTTCTTGGTTGTGACTGGTTAACTAATTGTACTGGAATAACACTTGCATGAGAAGGTAGTATCAAACTTACTACTTATATAGAAGGAACTTGGGGTACGGGTGATCCGGGGCTGGAACCACTAGCTTCGGGGCAGTTTTCTTTGATCTGGGGGGTCTCGTTAGCTTCCACTAGGGAGATCTCTTCGGTTGGAATCCCGATCTCTCCTATTATCGGGGTTGAATCTTCTCTTTCTCCTCCAAGATTCGTGTCGGCTTCCTCCTCTCTTACATCTGCGCTTTCTCCTTCTCGTCCCGCCTCCTGGGGACTTCTTGCTCTCTTTGCTTCTCTCTCATTTAATCTTTGACTCGCCAGTCGTTCCTATCTTCTCATCCTCTACAGTTCTTCCATCTATCTTTCCTCTATTTCTCCCGATCCTCCTTCTTTCCTCAACTTTTCAGATTGTCTTGTAGCTTTCTTGATCTTACCGCACCACCATTTCTCAAATATGGTGTCTCTCTTCAAGGCCCTCTCATCTCTTGAATCCATTTCTTATTATTTCCCCCCCATTTGTCAAAGAACCCTTCCCCTTTCTCATGCCATGACTTTCACCCCGTCTCGCCCTACCCCAAGCGAGGGTGTTTATGCTGCCATCTAGGTCGGGGACATAATCAACATCCCTTCCTCCACCAAGAAAGATTTAATCCACATGGGGATTTATCTTAACAGTCTTCCCCTTGCACCTTTCTTGAAAATTTCCTCTGCCCACGAGAAAGACTGGTGGTTCTCAGCGGCAAATTCAATTATATATCCCTCTAGCGTGGTGCTAACCCAGAAATCCACAGCTCGTGTGACTGGGCAATCCAACCTCTGGAGTGTTGCTAACTTGTTGGTATCCCACGCGCAGATCTTATTGACCCATCCCTAGAACTCTAGAGCTTCTTGGAGCCTCTTGATCTAGTGAAAAAATTCTTCCAGGAATTTAACCCATAAAATCTCGTACTAGTCGCTCGACCTTTCTAAGTAAAAGATTGCTTCACGCATGCTTCCCACTAATTTCCTCCTTAGCTATGCTTCTTTCCATATGAAGGCATTACAGTTCCTTTCCCACCATTGATCAATGCCAGATCTATGGATCAACGGTAGCATTCTTCCTACAGGTTCCCTTTTTATACGGGTCACAACATCAGAACCATTTTGTTGGCGCGAATTTGATCAGACCAGGGTCCTTCTCAGATTACCAACAAAAGGTACCGTGTAGTCTAGAGCATTGGAATTTTCATCTCCTCCGAAGAGAAGAAGTCTCACCTGAAGCATTGATGAGATAGATAGATAGGGAAGGCTAGGGAAAAGACTAAAGAGGATCCATAGATCATTTGGAACTCATTCTTGTTCTTACGCAAGAGACAACATCAGATCTGAAACATCTAACTGCAAGAATTGAACCTACTTACGTTGCGAGTAGTGATTAAACATGGAACCATTAAACAGAACTCATAAACCATAAAAGAAAATTGTAATGCATAAGAAAACATATAAGGACACATCATATTTGAAAATTTGTTCCTTCTTCATATTATCTCCAGAATCTTTCTTTCATTATAGACTCAGAGTTACATAGAAAGGTTCAGTATAGACTCTTGGCTCTAGGCCTCAGCCACAGAGTTCTAATTACCCAACTGATAGGTCTCGTTCATTACAGACTCTACTCTTCTCGACTTACAACAAGTAGCAGCAACTAATCCCAAAACCTGGGTGACTCTGATAGACATGACTCAACTCGACTCTAATCAAATCAATTGAACGAACGAACCCCTTTACAATTATATTCAGCCCTATATATCTAGGTTGTGTCTTCTTTCTTAGCTTACATGCCTCCGTATTCTATTGCAACCGTTTGTTTCTTAGCTGGCGTTGCGCTGGCTTCTGCAACTGCTTTTCTGTTATTCTTTCTTCCATCCTCTGATGAAGTTTGTGCAACTCATGCTTAATCAAAACTTGCGCAATTCTTTCTCAAAAACGAAGGGCCCAACAGTAAGTGAAGATATCGATGCTTTCCTTTTTGAGTTTGATATATTGTGTCATAGTTACTATCATTCATATGACACACAAAAACTCAAACTATTTCCTTCCACTCTCAAAGACTCATCCTTGCACTAGTTTATGTGTAAGGCACTTGATCTATTATAATAGCATGAAACAGAAATATTGCAGAGAATAATAGCAGAACAACACAATAGATGAAACCACAACACCAAATAATAACTTTATTGATAGTAAATGATGTTCACTTTCCTCTTCAAGGTGGAAACCTCCAGCAGATAAACACTCTATTACAATAATTCTCAAGGAAAAACTTCTCACACCCTCTACTCCTATTTATACTAAATCTATCTATCCAAAAGAACAATCTAGAGGAAGATCCTTCTAGAAGCAGAAGCTTCTATTATGTCTTCTTACATTTGACTTATTCTTCCTTATTTCTATGCCTTATTAATATTGGCATTAATTACATGGAAATATATTATTCTACCTACATGAGGGGTTAGGGAGGTTAGGTCCCTAACATGTCCTCCCCCTTAAAAAAAGCCTTGTCCTCAAGGTTTGAGATGAGGAAATTGTTGCATAATGGTAGTTGGTTCCCAAGTGGCATCTGTTGGAGTTGTATCTTTCCACTGGACTAACACTTCCTTGATGGTGCACTGATGTAGACGATGCTCACGCTGGTCCAAAACTGTTTGTGGCTGCAACCATATGGGGCCTTCTTCATCCAACTCGAGAAGGCTGGTTTGAGTTTGGCACTTAGTTCCAATCACCTTATTTAAGTAGGAGACATGAAAAACATTATGGAGCTTAGAATGACTGGGAAAATCTAACTGATAGGCCACCTGTCCCACATGGTTGAGAACAATATAAGGACGATAAAATTTGGGCGCTAGTTTCTGACAATGGTCAACCTTGAGTGAATTTTTATTATAAGGTTGCAGTCAAAGAAACACCTAGTCTCCTTCAACAAATATACGTTCAGAGTGACCTTGATCTTCCTATTTCTTCATGCGATTTTGGGCCATGACCAAATTCTCTTTGAGGGTATGGAGAATATCCTCTTGAACTGTAAGATTTTGGTCAACCGCCTGGACCTTCGAGACACTTGACAGGTATGCGATAATTGAAGGTGGTTTTTTTCCATATACTGCTTCAAAAGGAGTCATGTGAGTAGCTATATGGTAAGAAGGGTTGTACCACCATTCAGCTAGTGGTAACCATTAAGCCCATTGATTTTTCCTTTCAAATGCAAAACACTTCAAATATGTTTCCAAACACTTGTTGAAAACTTCAGTTTGACCACCAGTCTAGGGATGATAAGTTGTGATGATATGTAATTGGGTGCCCTGTATCCTGAACAGTTCTTGCCCTGTTGATATTATGGTAGCTGCGGGAGGTATTAACCTCCACGTGTAATCCTGACAATAATATAATATTACGGGAAGCAAGAAGAAACCCTAAAGCATTGGACATAACCCTAGAAGACAATTCAAGTAAAGGGAATATTTAATATTGAGTGTTTAGCCTCCATAATAAGAAGTCGGCCTAGACAACTAAGGAGAAACAATATAAATACAAGACGCCAGATCTCATTTGGTACACATAGCTCGCAACTGCATAAATGTAAGAGTGTGCACTACAGAAATTGAGCAAGTGCACAAGTATGGAGAGTAGCTGCAACCTGTATTCTCAGTTTAGGCTTGGACTTTCTATTGGTTATGGTTTGGACTTTCTGCCTTGTGTGCTAGCTCTGGAGAGAGGTACACTACATTGATTGGCTATTAGGCCTAGGGTTTTCTTCCAGAATTATTCTCTATCAAGGTTAAGGTGCTCGGGGGTGGATTTAGCCTATGGTTGGGTGACAATATTGCTATATTTTCAATGGTCAAATGAGCACACTTATTATTTCTAACATTGGGGGCCTTATAGCCTGAACAGTTATTTCCAAAAATTGCTAGTGAAAATGGGATCTTGATCATAAACAATAGAATGAGGCATGCCATGAATCTTGAAGACCTGATCCATGAAAAGTTGATCCACAATGGATGCGATAAATGGGTTTTGAAGAGAACATAAATGAGCATAATTGGAAAGACGATCAACAATCATCATGATGACTGACTTATTTCTTGATTTAGGTAAGCCCACAATAAAATCCATAGAGATATCCCTCCAAATAGTAGGTGGAATCGGAAGCGGTTGTAGTGTGCTAGGAGCTTTCATTGTTTCTCCATTGTTATGTTAACAAACATCACATTCTACCACAAAATAGCAAATGTTCTATTTCATACCATCCCAGAAAAAAAGAACATTTGACCCGGTCACAGGTTTTGGTAAACCCCGAGTGCCCAACTGTGGGTGTAGCATGAAGCTCAGAAATTACCGTGGATTTAAGTTGTGAATGTTTACTTAAAGGCAAATGGCCTTTGTAGTGAAGCTCATGATTGTGCCAAGAGTACCCTGGAGAAATTGAAGAATTGGCCTGCAATTGTTGGATCATATGCGAAATTTTGGGATCTTATAGCCATTCTTGGCAAACAACTTGGAGACAATCTGGTACAATGAAGGAGAGGGAAGAAAGGGACCTTTCATAGTCATATTTTCTTGAAAGTGCATCAACAACCACATTGTCTTTTTCGTTTCTTTCAAATGATCTCATAATCATATCCAAATCGCTTAGTCACCCATTTTTGTTGCTCAAGGGAGGAAGGGAGTTGTTCCAGAAAATACTCGAGGCTTTGATTATATGTCTTAATTTGGAAGCGCAAATCCAATAGATAAGGTCGCTAGAGATCCATTGCACATAGAATATCCAGCATTTCCTTTTCATAGATTGATTTTCCAAAATGTCACTCTAACAGTTGTTTGTTGGTAAAGGCCAAAGGCCAACCATCTTGCATAAGCATTGCTCCAATTCCTCTCCCAGAAGCATCACATTCTAGGACAAAGGTCTTTGTGAAATCAGGAAGGGCCAGGACTGGAGTGGTACACATGGTCCCCTTCAAGGCTTGAAATCCCTGATCAGCTACAGGATTCCAAGTGAAAGAATTCCTTTTAAGGAGAGCAATGAGAGGTGCCACAATCTTTCCATAATTATTAACAAACTTGCGATAATAGTATGTTAAAACTATAAATCCACACAATATTTTGAGAGTCTTTGGGAGAAGAAAATATTGCATAGCTTCAATCTTCTTAGGATCCACCCTTACACCTACCTTACCAACAATATGAACCAAGTAATCGACTTTCGAGGCTCCAAAAGCACATTTAGATTGTTTGAGGAAAAGTTGGTGCTGAGAGAGTAGATGCAGAACTCGATCCACATGAGCAAGATGGGTTGTCCAGGTTTTACTATATATGAGGACATCATCAAAGAAAACTAAGACAAAATGACGGAGAAAAGGACAGAAGACATGATTCATGAGGATTTGGAAAGTGGAGGGAGCATTACATAAGAAAAAGGGAATGACCAAAAACTCATAGTGGCCCTCATGAGTTCAAAATACAGTGTTACGAATGTTTGCCTCATTCATATGTATCTAGTGGTAGCCAGAATGAATATCAAGTTTATTAAAGAATTGGGCACCACTCAATTCACCCAAGAGGTCATCAATGACATGAATGGGAAATTTGTCTTTGATGGTGAGTTGTTTTAGAGCGCAAAAGTCAGGACACATGCACCAAGAGACTTCTTTCTTAAGGACCATGACCACAGGAGAAGAGTAGGGGTTCATACTAGGATAGATAAAATCTGCAGTGAGCAATTCTTGAACAATTTTCTCAATTTCATTTTTTGGGGAAAAAGGATGATGATAGGGATGAAAATTGGGATGAAGACTGTCTGGGACAAGGGGAATGGAATGATCATGAACACCATGAGGAGGAAGTCCTTGGGGAGTGGAAAAAACATCTTGATGTTTGGAGAGGATGGATTGGAGGTCCTGTGGCACAGAGGGTGTCTCAATGGTGTGAATGGCATGGAGTTATGCAATAATTCCAAGATGACCTTTTTTTACGAGATTTTCCATGTGATGGGAACTGATGATCTCCGGGGAATCGACAGTGATGCCTTGGAACTTATATTTTTGGCCCCCCTGGTTGAATTGTATGGTTAATTCCTTAAAATCCATGAGAATGGGACCCATAGTCCTTAGCCATTCATCACCCAACACAATGTCACAACCGCCCATGTCGATAGCAAACATATGATATTTCATGTGGTATTGACCAATTTGGAGACACATTTTCACAATGCACCCCACATTTCATGGAGATGCCATTAGCAATCGGGATTTGAAAATTATTGATTGCACAGATATAACAATTAGTTTCTTGGGCAATGTGGCGATGAATAAACTTATGGGTGCTTCCACTATCAACAAGGATGATGACCTTTCGATGCTTAATGTAACCAATTATATTGAGGGTTTGGGGAGCAGAGAATTCAGTGAGAGCATTCAGGGAAATGATCAGTTCAACTTTGGGAGGTTCAGAGGGTGGGGTCATGTCAGTGGGTGCAGGTGACTCGGCCACAGGGGGAGCCTCAACATCGTCTTCCGAAACATCCTCATATATGGCCATAAAAATATTTTTCTCCTTACACTTTTGCCCAGGAAAATATTTGTCATCACAATTATAACAAAGGCCTTTGAGTTGGCGTTCAACCATTTCTACCTTGGTCAATTTCTAGATATTTAGTGGAGTGGAAGGAGGAGTGGGAGTGACTGGTTTAGGGTGAGGAATAAAGGAGGGTTTTCTGGTTTGAGAAGAGACAACATGTTGTGCTTCCTTATCTCTTTTAGTAGCTTCCACCCAACTCTGATGCCGATCCATAAGGACATGGGCAAGAATCTCATCCTTGAGGCCATTGATAAAACATTCTCGGAAAAAAGCATTAGACATGCCCTCTGTATGGAAATCCAATCACTCAAAAGAAGCTATAAAGTGTTCCCCTATGCCATATTGTTTCAACTTTGTCAAACGACCTAAATGGTTGGTAGGGATGATTTTAAGGATGGAAATTTATTTTAAAATGTAGAAAGCTTGGCGAATCTTACTAATCCTTCATATGTCAACTATAAATGTTTGGCAATATTTTTGTAAAAATATTCAAATTTCTAAGTATTTTATATACTTTTTATAACATTTTGGTGATTTTTAAGGTAAAATAATTTTATCCTATAGAATTTGGGCGAATCATTTTTAAAATAGCGAATCTCATTTTTGGAAAAACCATGGAAAATTAGCCCATGAGCGAAATTTAGCCCATAAAATCATCCCTGATGGTTGGTGTCAGTGTCAAAGCATTCATAAATCTCTGCCACAAATTGTGTCCAAGCCACATACCCTTGGCGAGCATTTTTTTTCCATTGCCACCATTGCCAATGTTCTTGAACTAGATGGATAAGACCATACCGAAGTTTGGCCAACTCATCTGTAATGCCACACAAAGAGAAATAATGTTTCATTTGAGTTACCCAGCCAGTGGGATCCAAGCCATCAAATGTTTTCACATCCACACGCAAAATGAGTAGGTCATGCTAGAAGTGATGGGGCTAAAAAGTCTAGGAATTAGAGGAAGTTTCACCTTCAGAGTGAAAAGGTGGGTCAGAGGAGGGAAGATCTGTAGGGATATTCAGCATGGCACAGATTTTGTTAACGAAGGATACAATCTGGGTAGAGAGGTCCTATTTGATAGTTTCCATTTTTACGTCTATAGAGGAATGCATGTTTTTATTGATGGTGACAATATTGGCACTGAGCTACCTCACTTCCTGTTGGGTCTCTGTGAAAGTAGAGGACAAGGAATTGAAGTGGGTTTCCAAGTATTGGCTATGGGTGTGGGCCATGATGAAGAGGGAAAATGAAAATGGACGAGTGGGACCACACAGAAAATGGGTTATGGGTGAAGGTTATCATGATGATCAAGGCGATGAGGGGAATCCAATGGGGTAAGGCCCAAATAAGGGTGTCATGTCCACGAGAAACAAATTTGTTGAAAAATGATAGGTATGAATGCGATAAAGGAGAAGAGAGGAATACAATGGGATAGGGCTCAAATAATGGTGCCAACAGGATCCAATTTTTGTTTTTTACTTTTGTGGAGTTATACTCCGATCTAAAGAATACTGCAGTGTTGAAATGCCCAAATTCTTAACAGGAAGAAATGTGTAGTAATTTCGCAACCCGAATGCACGAGGCACAGTTGCACGACAATAGATCTTGTTTATTCTGTTTTTGTTTTCATCCCAAGGGTTAGGGTATGCAGGGTGTCTACATACAAGGGTTTTCCCTATGCTATAACTCTCTAATATACGTGCAAGGTCCAATAGTAGTATTCAGCCCAATATCTTAGGGCACCAACTAAGGAGGCTAGAATGTACCCTTATCCGTACTACCTGACTACCCAGGTACTAGAGAGTATGTTCTTGAGTGTTTTTCTCAGTGGCACTATAACAGTTAGGCGGTCGGTCAGTTTATCTATGGAGGGCTTCAGGAGATCTAGGTCGATCCCTATACAGGTGTTGTCTGATGCGCTACCACTCGAAGGGGTAACAACATGGGTTAAAAGGGTGGATAACAGATGTGCGATTAAGTACCACTTGTATTTCCTACATGTATTACTCCCCGACCGTGGTTTTATTCACGTAATGATAGATCTCTGTAGTTTTAAGACACCGGAATACGTCTCTACCCTGGAAAAAAAAATAACCAACGATTTTCTGCCAAGGAAAGTGATCTGATACGACTTGTAAGGTAAATGATCTATTATAATAGCATGAAACATAAATATTGTAGAGAATAATAGTGGAACAACACAATAGATGAAACCACAACACCAAATAATACCTTTATTAATAGGAACCAATGTTCACTTGCCTCTTTGAGGGGGAAACCTCCAGCAGAGAAACACTCTATTACAATAATTCTCAAGGAAAAACTTCTCATACCATCTACTCCTATTTATACTAAATCCATATATCCAAAAGAGNATTAGGTCTTCTTACATGTGACTTATTCTTCCTTATTTCTAGGCCTTATTAATATTGGACTTTATTACATGGAAATATATTATTCTACCTACATGAGGGGTTAGGGAGGTTAGGTACCTAACATTATGGTACTAGAAGGAAACACAATTCAAACATGGGATGGAATGCATAGGATTTTTCTTAAAAAATATCAAGAATATTGTAAATCCAAAAATTTGAGAGAATAAATTTTCAAAATGACACAAAAAGAATAAGAAGGATTAGAAGATTATCTTGAAAGGTTCTTATATAATATCCAATGATCCAAACAAAACAAGTTAGATCTAGATAATGTTAGAACTATCTTTTTGCAAGGAATTTTAGATGAATCTATTAATTTGCTTAATTTTATGGGAGGTGGAGATGTTTCACAACTAACTTTTGTAGAAATCAGTGAGGTATGCAGGAGGTATTATTGAAGTCAAGCCAGATAAGGTAAGGGATTTAGAGACACTTTTTCTAAAGTTACCAAATTTGCAACAAGTGGTGTGACTAGGGATAAATTAGGAAATCTATTAGAAGATTTTAAGACTGACATTCTTGGCACTCTAAGTTTGCACTTAGACACTTTACATTTTAAAAAGAATCAAGAAGATGAGAATGAAAATCTTTCTATTTTTTTTTCTCTAAATGTAGGAAGAAACACCCATTAAGAGAATGTCATGTAAATATCATTGAAATTTATGTCATTTGTGCAGGGATAATTCAACGAAGCAGTGTCAATGAAGTTTATCAAGGGGAGAATCAAGAAACATAGAAATTATGCACGCTTGCACCAAACATATCTTCGAAACTGAGAGCATTAGGTATACCTTCGGGCCCTGCATCTCAGTTCACTCCATGTTATTCTAGTCAACAACATCCACCTCGGTTTTGGAATTCTACAATGCCTTGGAAATCATGGCCTCAAAAACAAGTCCTAAATCATCCTTGGCAACATGGATGGCGAGGACCTAGCTATGGAAATATGCCTTATTATTCTTACCCTATGAAACCAAAACAATCATACAAAACACAATCAACACCACAACAATCATATCCCTCACAATTTCAATATACATACCCTACACAATCACAACCACAACAAGTTGTACAACCTGCACAATTACAAATTGCACGACATCAACATCTACAATTTCCACCTACTCAACCTCCAAGACCCACTCAATTACATTCCTAGCCAATGCCTAACCCAAACAATAGGGTAACTTAACCTATTTTTAACACTAAGTTATAGCCCTTTCCCACATATTTTATTACCCTAGTAATATTATAAGATATTCAATTAAGATCAGGAAAGGGGATTAATAAAAATAAAGACTCTCCTATAATCATTGAGGAAGAATAGAGGAGGAAACTCCTAATCAAGTAAACAATTATGTCAAAACCAAGAAAGCTTCTCCAAATTTGGAGCTACCCCAATCATCCAATTCACCTCCCTATCCAGATAGGTTAATCTTTGAAAAACCTATTGTCCACTCTGAATTTGATTTAATTACTGAATTGAAGAACATTTACATCAAAGTTCCCTTACTACAAGCTATTAAATATATCCCAATTAATGCCAAGACCGTTCAGGGACTTTGCTTGAAAAAAACCTAAAGGAGAAAATTGAACAAAAAACTATTCAATTCATTGTAAAATCAATAGATCTAATGTTAGGAAAAAATTTCATAGAAAAATACGTTGATTCTAGAAATCCAATTGTTTTAGTTTATATCAATGGTATTCTTGTTCCGTCCCCGAGGTGTAGGACAAACGGTGATGAAGTGTTTTGTTAAGGCACTTCGTGATGTTAAGTCATCAGTTTGAAACTTGTGGGGACAAAAAATACAACCATGTTAAGGGTTTGTGTGGCTCAGGCTGGGTGTGATCCCCGGGTGATTTTGACGACTTAGATGCCCCTAAGTTGCAGTTTCTCATCCACAAGCTAGTCCCATAGGTCATGGACAAACAAGCAAACAAAAAATAATGGTATTCTTGTTCCAAACACTTTAATTGATTTAGGGGAAACAACCAATATAATGACTAAGAAAACCATGCAACAATCACAATTACTCAAACTTCGTCCTACACCTACAATCCTAGAATTAGCAGAACGATCCAAGATTAAACACAAAGGTGTGTTGGATGAAATAATTTTCTCCTTGGACTCCTGGGACTACCCTATTGATTTCATGGTCTTGCACCCTAAATCTCCTTCAGGATGGAATTCCCTCGACCTTAGGAAGACCATGGCTAGCCACCACAAATGCATTTATTGGTTGTCCATAAGAAAATATGCTTATCTCACACAGTGATTTAGTGAAAAGGGTAACTTTGTATCCTCCTTCCAAATATTTAATAATATGAAATATAATTTATGGATTAATAATACTAACAATGATGAAGAAAATATTCAACCAATTTTTGCAATAGACCAAATTATGCAATTTAAAGAACACATTGAAGAAAATCATATTCATAATTTTCTTGTTAATTTATATTTTTTGCAATATTCAGATTCAGATTTTCAAAAAAATTGTGATCTAAATGCTTTGTCATCACTGCATATCTCTGCATCAACCATAAATACATAATAATATTGTATTTTCCCTGTTGAAATCAGTCTAGGAAGTTTTTTTAACTTGACAACTTTCAGCAAGAGTAAGTAGTCAAGATGTTACAAAAGCATACTAGTGCATTTTCTTGGAGTTATCATGACATGCGAGGCATTCATCTTGACACTAATATCCACCATATTTATATTTAGGAGAATGTCTATCCCATTCAACAGCCTCAAATGAACCCAACTCTGAAAGAAATTGTTAAAACAGAGCTACAAAAGTTGCTTGATTCCAATTTCATTTATCCAATCTCAGACAGTCAATGGGTCTCACCCCTTGTAATAGTGCCTAAAAAGAATAGAAAGTGGCGAATTTGTATTGATTTTAGAGAACGTAATAAAGTCACTTTGAAGGATTACTTCCCTCTCCCATTCATCGATCAAGTTCTAGGTACGTTAGCAGGTAAAAAGTTTTTTTTTTTTCTTGATGGCTTTAATGGCTACCAACCGGATACAAATTTCACCTGAAGATTAGGATAAGACAACCTTTACATGTGTTGATTAAGGTTGGTTGTCATTGATGTCAACCCTTGAAGAAAGCCTGATAGCACAAAGGTTTGGGTAATGGACCCAAGTTTGTTTGATGTAAAGATGACTCATTATTGTCTTGTCATGGTTTATAATAAGTACAAATGGATGAACTCCAAAGTGGTCCCCTTATGGTGAAAGCCCTCACGGGAAGATGCTTTACAGATTGAGTTATCCTAGAA